>JABUQX010120781.1:5000-20000 GCA_015478945.1 Trachelipus rathkii | reverse complement strand
AAAAAAAAGTTACTTTGACATAATCATCTGAATTGTTAATATAATTCCTAATAATTATAAATATATTTAATAAATACCCTACTTACTTGTGGATCATAACTATGGAACATTTTGTTCAATGTTAATAGTTGCCAACTTAAAATATAAATATTTTTTAATTTAACCTTGAAAAGATCAAGTTTTTCAAACTGATCCCATTTATTCGTAGAGCAAAAAAGAAACTTTTTTATATAAAAAAAGTGTTTTGTAAAGTATTTTTAACTTCGGACAACTATTCAGATTAACATTTGTTTTTTAGTTTTTTATATAATTTCGAATATATTTGAGTTTAACACATTGTGGCTTCAATACTAAACTGAGCCCTGAATTTAAAGTCAGCACGTGTTCTGGACTATGTTCCACTTTGATTTAGTTGCCAAACACATTAATTTTATAACTGTTGCTGTATAATTAAACTAGGTGGTAAATTCTCGACTAATTACGATTGGCGACGCAAAGACTACAAACTTTATTTATTCACAAGCAAGAGGAGGGAGTTCCTCTTCTGACTGTTCCAGTTTTGCTAGGGAAGGTGAATGTGCCTCCCGTATATAGAGTTAAGGTACATCTGGCACTAATCCGCTATCTCAAGTGTACAGGTCAGTTGGGCAGGCTGTGATCTTTCTTGGGGTTTAGGTGGAATTAGGATCCAGTGGGGGTCTTGCAGACCAGGATATCAGTGTTTGGCTGGTGGGGAGGGTTTCCTGGGTAATTTCAATCATACTAGGTTCACAGCAACTCGCAACACCGTGAGATCCAGGCGGTAAGTATTCTTTAGCGGACATTTGCTATAGAGCTTACTGAAGTGGCCAGGGCTGAGGGGGGAACCGCTGGTGAAGGTCCCAAGAAGTCCTAAATTCATCAAGTAATCAAGTAAGTAATTAAACGTGAAATCTACAGTATAGGTTTGTGACTTTGTGTTAATGTAACGTTAAATTAATTAAAAAATAAAGATTAAATTGTAATATCTGAAAACTTAAATTGTGTATTCGCAGTGAGAATAGGTTTCTAAACTAATCTGAAACGCAATTTTAAGTATCAGTCAACTCTTTTAAGGTGTAAAAGCCTTACTTTATCATAAATAGGCTATACTTATCTTGGGTCCAAATACATTTATACTTGGTATTTAGGTATTTAAAATTTTTGAAGCCTAACTAATTAACAGTTCAGGCCTACCTAATAGGCTTATGTGGACTTCCCCATAACTGTTTAAGTGGTTAAAAATGGATGGTCAAGAAATAAAATGTCAGGCCAATTAAAGGTGCAAATTAATTTAAGAGGTGTAATTGCCTTTTTATATATGCTAGGTTTTCTTTAGTATTAAGGATTTTTTTGTAGACTTAAGGTTCAAATTTTAAGGCCTATGAATTATAGGCTTAGGTTATTTTCACAAGTGTTGAAAATGGAGGCATTTAGAAATATAAAATAGGGTAATAGTAAGTGCAGAGGGGTGTCATCCCCGATTTTTATACAAAATCAATGGATATCTCTAAAAAATGATGAATGAAATATCAAGAAATTTAGGAAAAAAAAAATTAGCCTCTCAAACTTGTTAAAATCTTATAAATTTCTTTATAATTTTTTTTTCTTCTTTTAAATCAACGGATATATATACTCTTAAAAAATAATAATGAACCTAAAAAAAATGAAATGATTTAAGTCTTTTAAGGAAAAAAGTTAGAAACCTCTCAAAGTTTGGCATTTTCCCATATGGTTTTCTTATAAAAAAAATTAGTGCCTCATGGCTCGTTTTTTAAGGGCATCCTAGTTCAATTATAGCTAATAAGATTTGTTAGTATACACAGATTTTTTCTTTGAATTTTATAAAAATCGGGGGTGAAGCCCTCTGCACTCACATTTACAACAATCGTACACTAATAGACAGTTCGTAAAAAGCCATGTTTAATCGCTTTTTGGGCTATGGTTAATTGGGCTTTTGACTGCCTTATATGAAAAATTACCAGTGGTAAAAACTTTTATAGGCTATCTACATATCCTTAAAAAAAAAAAAAAAAAAAAAAAATATATATATATATATATATATATATATTCTTTTCTTATATATTATATAATATATAATATATATATATATATAATCATATTATATATATAATATTTATAATATATATAATAGCGTCGGGCGGGGTGACGTGGACCTTTAGGTATAACTTGGTCTCCGACTCTCCCCTAACCATTTTTTTGGAAAATTTTTTTTTTTGTTAAATCACGGCCTATAGTCGGGGCAAAGCACACTAACTAATAAAGATTATTCATTAAGTTTTGAAATAACTGCCGGTCAGCCGACCGTGGGGGGTTGAATGGGACCAACCCATTGAGGGGTGACTCGGACCATCTGTTTAATTCATCTTTTACGTATAATTTCAAATTTTATTTTTAATTTTTACTAATCATAATAATTATTTTCAATATTAAAATTCGTAAAAATAAGTAATAAAAATGTCAAAATTATAAATAAATACAATAATAAATAAGGTCGGTCCGATTCCCCTCTCCCGGCCCAAAATTTGACAACCTTTTTTTTTGAAACTCGTTTTTTTTAGCTAAAATTTCCTTTTTAAAAAATTTTCCCTTAATATAAGTAACTTTTATTAATTTAAATTAATATACGTAATAAAAATGTCAATAATAATACGTTAAAATACGAAAAACAATGGTGGTCCGCCACCCCTCCATCAAATTTACGGCGGGCGTGAAATCGGACCAAGCTTAGGCCCCTGTTTTTTTGCCACTAACTACTGCTTGGATCAAAAATTTACTTTGCCAGTTTAAAGCTAAATTTACTCAACTGTATACACTGAAAAAATCAATTACAATCGATCCACAATTTTTATTTAATAACGAAGTTAAAAAAACTCACATTTTCAAAAGTGAAAGTTCTATTGAAGGAAATTTTGTATCCTAATTTCTAACATTTTTTTAAAAATAATAAAAACTTCTAGAATTAAATATGATCTAAAAAAAACTTGTAATACTACCGCGTGGCTATAAAATGAGCGAAAATTTTTTTTTTTTTTTTTCTTATTTTTTCTTTTAATTAGAGTGGACGAATCACCCCTCCCTAAAAGAGGCGGGCCTGGTCCACCCGCCCGACGCATCATATATATTATAATATATATATAAGTTATATATATATTATATATATATATATTTATATATATATATAATATAATATATATATATATTATATATATCTTCTTTCTTTCTTTATCTACCTCTTTTTCCCAAGATTGGCGAGTAAGGTGCGCTACAAAGCATCGGGAAAGAAAAAGCTGTAGGAGAATATGACAAAATGTCAAAAAGAAAGCCCCAACCTTACGCCGCCCTCTCATACATTAATTAGTGAAAAACTCGTCACAGACAGAAATCCACCCTAGAGCTTGCTTTACGGGACCGCGACGGAACCCTCACTATGGCTAAATCATCAATGTAAGGGTTCATCCCTTGGCCTCAGTGGGCCACAACCATGCCCATATACAAAACCCGCCATTCTCTCATATCATGCACCTTTATTCTTGCCTCTGCCGAAACTCACATTTCTCTCTTCAGACATTCGTTCACCAACTCAATCCACTTTCTCTTCGGTCTCCAGCCGGTCGGTTCCCAACAACACACAAATGATAATATTTGTGGTTTCCATCCGACTAATGATCAACTTTTCTCACATGACAAACCACCATTACAATATGACATTTAATTCAATTGTTTAACACTCTCTTCACACCAATTGCACGACACAACTCTCTAATAAGTTCATTCCTCATTTATTAATTCTTCTCACAACCTAGCATGCTCTAACATCTGTCCATCTGAACATCATTGAACCTTTAGATCTATATTTTCTTATTCCAAGGACCATAGTCCCTCACTACCATACATAAACACAGGTACCAACATACCCTCATGTAAGCCTAGCGACTCAAGAATTAGTCCCTTTACATTACCAACGATTTAATTGCAACCAGCCACCTTCCTGCATTCACAACTTTCCTACTACACTCTGCATAATCGTTCCCTTCTTCATCCACACAATACCCTAAATATTTAAACTCAGACACCTTGCCTCCAGCTCGCTACACATCCTCATCATAATTTTAAAACGTAAGCCGTAGTCCTCACTCACACCCATAACCTTACTCTTATCTACGTTTTAACTTGCAAACCCATCCTTTTACATACCGCCCAAATCCTCTCACATACAATCCTCTCACACTTCCTTCAATTCGCACACAGAACCAAATCATCCGCATAATAGGCTAGGGCACCCTCCACTCATCTCCATCATTATAACACCATTTCCTGAATATCAAAGGAGACATAACACAACTGTTCACTCCGCTATTAATATAAACCAATCACTTTTGAACCATTTATTCTTACACACGCTTCACTACGTCATACATACTTTTGATTCCATTCAGAAGCCGACCACCAACACATATATCACTACTACTGCCATAAAGCTTCCCCATTACTCTATCATACGCCTGTTGCAAATCCATAAAACCTAAATATAATTTATTTCTTTTTCTCCTATTTTCCCTCAATCATTTGTTTCAATGTAAAAGATTTGATCCACACATCTCTACCACCCTAAACCGCACCTTGTTTCTTCACCAATCAGTCTTCAGTCATCGACGCACTCTTTCGACCAAAATAATAGCATATACCTTCCCTACAGAACTCAATACTCTATTCCCCTATAATTTCTAACAAGTTCCCTTCTTCTCCCTTTACGCCTTAATATAAGGGGGTACTATTACGCTCTCCCAAAGCCTCAGAACTTTTTTTACCCGCCTGACTTATATATATTATAATATATTATATATATAATAATATATATATATATATATATATTACTATATATATATATATATATATATTATATAATATATCTATATTAATATATATATATAATATATATATATATATATATTTATATATATAATATATATATTAATTACCCATTTCCTCCTCCTATTGGTAACGTCTGACCACCAATCTTGTAGCACTTAATTAAATATCTTTTCTCCAGCAGTTCCACCATGCCCTAAACGTACACTTCTGGCACTTTATGGGCTAATTGGGGCATTGCGTTGTTTTTTGCTAACTACTCTTGGGTGAATCTTGCTTTGACTCGGGAGATGCCTCGGTCACCGCTGAAAAGGTGGGGTCCGTAATCACCGATGGGATGAGCAAGGTTCATTCCATCTTCAAGCTGAATCTTTTTCTCCGCCAAAAATCCATGGTTTCGACTGGAAGCTTGTTTCTCTCGCGTCATCAGCGAGAGACACTGCTTAATCGTGCATGAAAAACTCTCAATTCTCCTATTACCTTATAATTTTCATTCTGCTCGGATTCGTTGCAGGGATACTATTCGACAGGCTAAGCGAACTTTCACTAAAAGAAAGTGCGACAACTCTGCTTGGGTCTCCTACTGATAAAAATTTTGGCCCTTGCCAAAAATTATCTCAACAACTTTTGTAATCTGCCTTTTCTCCCTAATTCGCTCTGACGGTTCTGTTGCTAACTCTCCTTCTGAAACAGGCCAATCTCTTCAGCCTCCTTTTTTTTCATCTAAAATTCTACCCTGGACATTCTGCAATCCCTCCTCCTACTTCTTCTCCTCTCAGGTTTCCCCATGTCTTTACCTGTGATTTACAAATGATCGTGTGCATGGGATCCTGAGATCTATGAACTTCAGAAGGCTAGTGGCCTGATGGCATTCCTCCCTGGTGTTTTGAGGGACGTGTGCTCTGAGCTGGAGCCCTGTCCTCGGTTCACTCTACTCTCCTATGTCTTAATACTATATTTTCTCATTGTTTGAAGCGCAGCATATGTCCAACCTGATCCCGAAAAAAGGTAGCTGGCTCTGATCCTTCTAACTATCGCCCTATAGCTCTCACTTGTATCTTATCTAAGATCTTTGACTCTCCTTAACTTCCATTTCCTGGATCATCTGGAGTCTCATTCCCTTCTTTCAGATCATCAGTTGGCTTTTCGTCGTCGAGGTCAACTGGTGACATCTTTCCTATCTAACTGATTTATGTCTTTGCCCTTAGGGAACATGGGGAGTCTTGCGTGGTGGCGCTTGACATTATCTCAAGGCTTTTGACCGGGTTTGGCTCGCGTCACTGCTCTCCAAGCTCCCTTCCTTTGGTTTCCTCCTTCTCTTTGCTTACTCCTGTCTAGTTTTCTCTCCAATCGCTCTATATCACACTCGTTGATGGAGCGGCCTCTTCCTCCTTTCTTATTAACTGTGGTGTTCCTCACGGTTCTGTTCTATCTCCAACTTTATTCCTAACTTTTCATCAAATCTCATCAGCTGTACTTCCAACTCTTTTCACTCTTATGCTGATGACTCACCTCCATTCTTCTACTCAATTCAAATCTGCTCCCTCTTTTTGCTTCTAGAGTTGCCCTCTCGTCTTCAGCTTTCCGATTCCATCCTTGCCGATCTGATGGGATTTCCCGGTGGGGTCACCGCACCTTCGTTAAAATTCAACTCTTAAAAACTCAACTTCTCCACATCTCCCTCTCAAAAACACTTGACCTCCGCTTTCCTATTCTTCGACGGCTCTCACGTCTCTCCTGTGAATAACATAAACATTCTTGGTCTTAAACATACACAACAAATTATCTTGGAAACGTCATATTTCATGGTTGCAAGGTGGCCTCAAAGAAGCTGGGAGTTCTGTTCGCAGGTTGCAGAATTTTTTTCCTCTGCACAGCTACTCAGTTATATAAGGGTCTTATTTCCCTTGTATGGAGTACTGTTCCTACATTTGCGGGGTTCCGGTTTCACCTTCTTTTGGATAGGTTGAGTCTAAAAGCTAAGAGACTAATAAACTTTCCTACTTTCAAACTCTCTCGACCCTCTATCTCTGTGACGTGACGTTGGTGCACTATCTCTTTTCTATATGGTACTACAGGCGGGTAATGCTCTGGGGATTTTTTGGCAGCTCGTCATTCCACCTCCATTGCCGTCTGCCCTCGCAATACAAGAGGTGTGATGGCTCACGCATGCATTTTGCGTGAGTATTGCGAACCCAGACTTGTTCGTTGTGGTGTTTTCTTCTTTTTCCAGCTTCGTCTGTTTTGGGAACTCCTTGCCTTCTTCTGTTTTTTTTCCTATATTTAACATGCCTCTCTTTAAAATCCACTTTGCGCTCCACCTGAGAGATTTGTCCTTAGGGTGGGGATTGGTGGGTTTTTCTTTTTTTTTCTGCTCCCTCCTTGAAAAGGGCTCTGCCCGTGAGTGGTGGTGTTAACTGTAAAAAAAAAAACTAAATATATTATATATATATTATATATTTATTATTTATTATATTAAATATATATATGAAAAAATATATTATATATATATATATATAGCTTATATATATATATATATATTATTATATATATATTATATATCTATATATATAATATATATATATATTATATAATGATATATATATATATATATATTATATATTATATATATATATATATATATATATATTATATATATATATATATATATATATATATATATATATATATATATATATATATATATATATTAAAAAACAAATATAAAGCAAAAAAGAAAAATTTGATTTAGATATATATAACATTTCTTTTTTTCTTTAATATATATATTTAATGTGGTCGAAAATAAATATTTTGTTCAGCTCTTCAAAGATATGTGGCCAGGATATCACCCACCCAATCGTAAGCAATTAGGAAATCAACTGTTGGACAAAGTAAATGAAGAAGTTAAGAAGAAACAAATTAGGAAAAGATAAATCTGAAAAATTAGTAAGAGTGTACAGATATCTAAGATGTTAATTAAAATAGTTACTAATACTAATAGGCATTTTTGCATTTAAAAAGGAAATATTTAAAAAAGATGAAAAATATGAAAAAAAAAATACAGTGCATATTATGCTAATAAATTTCATTATATAAAAAATTAAAAAATTTTCATTCCTAATGTTCTATTAAGCAAAAAATTACTTGAATTGTTATAAATGTTAAGGAATTTTTGGTAACAATAAAATTTTCATTTGCATTTCTTTATTTCCACTTAATTAAGCAAAGATTATCTAACTTAAATTTAAAGAAAAATACTTTTTTATATATATATTTTGCTCATTAACCAATTTTGATTTATGGATTATCAAAAAGCCAAAAAGCCAGAGCCAGTTTCATGGTCAAAAGTCCAAAAAGCCAATAGCCAAAAAGCCAGTGGCTTACAAGTGTGAAAATGGAGCATTTAGATATAAATAGCTCTGATATAGAAGGGTTTGCTGAATCTTCTGGCCCATCTAAAGAATTACAAAATGTAATAAAGTTAATAAGAAAGGGGGGGGGAAATTTCTGCTGTCACTAAAGCATTGAATAAATTAGCTCTAGCTATTAATACTTTATTCAATGAGAATAAATTAAGTTGTTGTTTAACATTAAAAAAGTTAATAGATGATCTTGAATCTCTTAATGAGAGTATCACAGATTCTTTTATTGCCTGTGAAGAATTTACAACTGAAAGACTTGAGACTTGGAGTCTAATAATGAATATTATTATACTACCATTAGTAAATATATTCAATTATTAAGTACAAATCTTTCTCAAAGTACTTTCACTTCAAATACTAGTAATAAAGCTCACAAAGCTTAGATTAAAATATCAGAAATAAAGATATTGTCATTTGAAGGCAATGCTTCTCAATTTAAAAATTTTAAGATATCATTTACTAACATTTATGATTGCCAAATCAAGAAAAATTTACTTATTTAAAACAGCACTTAAAAGGTAATCCATCTGTTCAAATAAATTGTATACAAGAATCAGATACAGCCTATGATGAAGCTTGGAAGTAATTAGAAGATCTCTACGCATATCCAGGTCAAATTAAATTTTCATTAATCAAAAAGTTAATAACTTGTAAAAAAAGTTTCTAAAGATATTAATAGTTTAAATGATTTTCAAGCTAATATGAATGCCAATGTTAATCTATTTAAAAAAATCAACTAGCCATTGACAATATTCAATTATATATCTATTATAATGCTTTAGATATAGAATTGAGTTTTCACGTACATGTGATTATAAATTGTATCAACCCTTTGATGATTTTAGAAATGTAGTTACTGAGGCTACTAAAACATTAAACGATCAAAAAGGTGTTAAATTAAAACCTTTAAATTTTAATGCTCTTTCACTAAAAAAATGAATCTGTAAATAATAAAAATGTAAAAGTAAAATCTCAATCAGAGAATGATGCAGGTTCAGGTAAAAAAATTTTATGAAGTCGTAAAATCTAAAACTTCAGTAATTACGACTTCTACTATTATGACATGTAAATTATGTTCTCAGAATGGTCATACTATTTTTATGTGTTCTAGTATACTACTAACAAAGAAAAATGGGAACATATAAATGAATTAGATTTTGTAAAAGATGTACCAGTAAAAATCATGATGAAAACAGTTGTACAGTATCTATTGATCCTTGTAAAAATTGTTAAAAAATCATTCATATTTTTCTTGCTTAAAACAACTCTCAGAAAGATAAAGGTAAAATTAAAGATCCCAAATTAAAAAAAGATGACAGTAAGGTATAATAAAACAAGTCTACGGTGTAATATTCTAATAAGCAGTTAGGGTGTATATTACTATCTTACTCGGACGTCATCCCACTCATCCATCATTCATTTACCCTATCGTGACAAATTTTGGTGTTGAAAAAGGTGAATAGCACTTAATAGACTGCGAGTCGGAACAATTTACATTGTTTGTTCAAGGATCCAGGTAAGTCTGGTATTTCACCCAAGGTCGTTGAGGAAACTTCAACCAATTAGTGGCTTTAATTCCATCTTCTAGAGCCAACGTTTCTGTTGCATTTTTTTTTTAATGTTGAATATCTCAATTAAAGCCTCTAGTTGTAGATAAAATCCCAGTAAACTTTAAAATTAAAGTCGTCAAAACTGTTACTTCCTTGAACTTAACGGCTTTAAATCTAACAAAGAAGAAATTAGGATATCAACGGAGAACTAACTTCTATCAGTGAAAGTGATGAAAATGTAGCTGAGAATATAGGTCAATTTAGTAGCTTGGAAAATTTAGGATTATTTAAAGATGAAAAATTTACCACTAATGAGCATTAAATATAATGTTCAGCTAAGGAAAAAAGTTTATCAGTAGAGATTCCATGGAAACCTAATCATGATATAAATGATCTAACCCCTAATTTTGATTATACTTATGTCAGGCTTAATTCTCTTGTTAGGAAATTAAAAAGTAATAATTTATTAAATGAATATCAGAATATTTTTGATTTACAATTAAATGAAGGTATCCTTTGAGATTTGTATTAATAAAATAGATCATAAAAAAAAGACTATTTTCTTCCTCACTTTGCTATAATTAGAAATAATGTTCAAACTACTAAAATCAGAATCGTGGTAGATCCATCTGGTAAAAAAATATGATGATAAAGCTTTAAATAATTTAATTGATAACTGTCCATCCTTGTTACCTCATGTTGCTAGGTTGTTTATACTTATAAAACATGGTAAGCACTTAACCATTGCTGACATAGGAAAAACTTTTTATTGTTACATTTTTCTAAAGAAGATGACAAAAATGTTCATAATTATTATGGATAAGGGACTCATCAACAACTTTACTAAAAACATTTAATGTGTCTTAAGTATATAGATGTAATACATTTGTAATAAACTAGTCCATTCTTTTGGCAAGAATCAAATTATATCAATTTAGAAATCAAAGCACTCTAATTGGAAACTAATTTTTCCATGGTATATATGGATAACCTTATGGTAAATAATGACAGTTTTGAAACCATTGTCACATTTTGAAGCTGCAATTAATTATCTTGAACCTTATGGTCGTCACCTTTATGAATGGACTTCTAACTCTCCTGATAGAAGAGTTATGTTTAATAATCCAGGTTTGCTACTCTTCTGAGATAGTCTTCAACTAAAATTCTTCTAGGTTACTGGTGAAATTGTATTTAATTCTTCAAAGGAAGGTGATTAGATTATTAAAGTGTAAAAACTGGAAGGGAGATTATTGAGTACTATACAAAATATTTTAGATCCTATAGCTTTATTGCTCCTTTGGCTTTTAAATTAAAGCTCTTAAATGCAAAAAAAGGACTAAGTGAACATAATCTCTGGGTCCAAATCTACTATATAATGCCAAGCATTGATTAGGCCTATTACTGTAAGTATAATATCAAAACCAACCACCCATAGAATGCTCACCTCTTTGTGCATCCAATCCTGCTTATTTCTTTAGATTCCTCCAACAAAATCCCTCTAATCCAGATCCTTTTTTTTTTTTTTTTTTTTTTTTTTTTACAATCTGTCAGTTTACGGTTTTAATCTGATGGATTTTTGTGGAGAAAAAGATGATAGTGTATTAGTCAGCTTTATGGCAATCACAGAAATATTTTATCCTATAGAAACTATGAACACAAAATACATGTAAATTAATTATAGAAGGGCTTTAAAATGTGCAACAGAAAATTTGTTCATTAAAATAACAAAAAAAAACATAAGATTTTACCATAATAAATAATTAGATATATATACTTAGCGTAAGTGACTGAGTCTCGTCTGCTTTTTACATAATTGGAACTGGCCTGGTAGGATTGACAGTAAGTGACATCATAACATATTAACAATTTCTAATTAAAATAAAAATTTATGAGAAACTTTTAGATTAAATAATAAATCTAGTTTCGATATATATAGATAGTACTAGGTTATGTTTTTTTTTTCCTTCGACTTCTTTTTAACTTAGATTTTTAGCGTTTCTCCAACTTGGATTTTAGCGTAACATTTACCTATTTGAATAGCCATTATTATAATTTTTACAGATTTAGCTTCCACTTTTTTAGTTGACAATAATTGTGTTTTTCTTTTTTGTAGCAATTTCGTGACTCAGTACTTTTAGTCGTGAACTATTTGCTGTCTATTCTTCGATTAAATATTTTAGATATTTACTTGTAAATAGGGTCTTTAGCGTTTTTAAAATTTCAAGTTTTAAATTTAGGCTTTTGCGTGCGAATAATTTTTCCTCATCTCTCCTTTGGTTTTTGTCTGCTTTTTTTTTCTAGTGTAGTATCTGCCTATTTAAACATAAACACTCCTATTACACGTCTCGAGAATCTCGAATGCTCCTAAAGGTTTTCTGTGGCTTAAAATCTTTCTTCCTTCTACTACAAAAATTTTGTGCTTCTGCTACTGTTCTCCTAACAGAACAGATTTTCATGCCTTTTGATTACCTTACTACTGTTGCTTTACGAAACTGTTCAATATCTTCTCATCAAATAATGAGTCCTCTTATTTAGGGATTTTAATGTACACAACACTGAATGGAATGAGTTCCTCTCTACTGATTTAGGTGGGGAGGAAGCCAAATCATTTAGTATTCTCAACGACCTGGAGCAACTAATAAAAGAACCCACACACTTCCGGATCGTCCCAACCAATTCTTGAACATACTTGACCTATGTTTCACCACTATTCCTTCTCTCTATAAAGTATAAATACACCACCTTCGCTCCTATCGGTAAATCTAACCTATCTTCATATCTCTTAATTTTTAATACTCTCTCGTCCAACAGCTCCCACCTCCCCTATGCGTTTTTCCTGCACCCTTTGTCGGCGCGATTGGGGGCATTGCGTTCTTCTACGCGCTAACTATAATTGGATGACTCTTTGACTCTCAAGACGCTCAGCTTCGTCATAATAGTGGGACTGTAATCGTTGTGGATAGCAGGTTTCATTATTCTTCTGACTAAATCTTTTCTCCTCAAAACCTATGGCTTCATCGTGCTTGTTCTCGTTTCTTTTTGATGGCCATTCGAGGCTAGATACAGTGCGTAATCGGATGTGAAAAATTCTCGTTCTCCTATCACTCTTGCTAATTTTCATTCAGCTAGAAATCGTTGCAGAGTACTCTTCGACGAAGCAAACGGACTTAAATTAACGAGATTGCGCTGGCCTCCTTGGCTCTCTTACTGACAAATCTGACCTCTTGCCAAAAAACATCTCTAAAAACTTCTGTGAATTGTATCCTTTCCTCCTCTATTCGCTCTGATGGTTCTGTTGCTAATACTCCAACTGAAAAGTGCCAAATCTCTTCGGCCTCCTATTTTTCCTCTAACTCAACCCTGAACGATTCTGTCATTCCTCTTACTCCTCCTTCTCCTCTCAGCGTTTCCTATTGCCTTTAACTGTATTTACATTTGATCGCGTGCATGGGCTCCGAAATCTATGAACGTTAGGAATGCGGGTGCCCGGATGCATTCCTCCCCGAGTTTTTGAGGGGTGTGCCCTATGCTGACCCCCCCCTCGTTTCAACTTATATCCTCTTAGCCACAATATTAGCACTTTCCCTCAGTTTTGGAAGCGCGCGCATATGCCCAACCTATTCCGAAAAAAGGAACCGCTCTGACCCTTCTAAACTATCGCCCTGATGAGCTCTAACTTGTTATTCTATTTAAAGAATCTTAAACCCTTTCAACTCTCCACTTCTAGACCATCTGGAACCTCATTCCCTTCTTTCCCGATCGCCAGTACGGCTTTCAGCATTCTTCAAGTTCTACTAGCGATATACTTTCCTATTTAACAGATTATGGTTTTCCGCCCTTAGAACTACGGGAAGACCTGCGTGGTGACGCTTGACATATCCCAAAGCATCTCGGTTATGACACTCGTCACTGCTCTCCAAACTCCCTCCTTTGGGTTTCCTTCTTTCTCTTGCTTTACTTATGTCTAGGCTTTTCTTTCAAATTCGCTCATATCGGTAGTGTTGAGGGCGGACTCTTCTTTTTCTGTCAATAGTGGTGTTCTCCAGGGTTCTATATATCTCCTACTTTATTCCTGTTTTTTATTAATGATGCTTCTCACCTGACATCTAAACTCTATCCACTCATTATGCGATGATCGACCCTTCATTTTGAACTCATTTCAATTTGTCTCCCTCTTTTACTCCCTAAAATTGCCTACTCATCTTAATCTACTCTGCTGATCTGGATAGAATTTCTGCGGTGGTCTGTTCTCAACTTGTAAATTTGAGTTCTTTTAGAAAACCAGGCTTCTTACAAAGCTCCCTCTCCAAGACACTTAACTGTCCTATCTCTTTTGACGGTTCTCTTCCGTCTTCTCCTGTTGATCAATATAAACATCCTTGGCCATAACATTAACAAAAAAATGTCTTGGAAACCTCAACATCACAACGGTCTAGGGCTCTAGGAAACGGGATTATCTGTTTAGACTGCGAGACTTTTTTCCTCTTCTCAGTACTCCAGCTATACAAGGGTTTCATCCGCCTTTTTATGGAACTGCTCTCATATCTGGGGATGTTTCTGGTTTCATCCGGTTTGGGAATAGGTAAGTCAAAGACCAAAAAGCTTATAAACTATCCTGTACTTTCTAGTTCACTGACCCTCTATCTTTCGCGGGGCGATTTGTCTCTATCTCTTTTTCTATAGTAATCATTATGGCAAAGTGCCTCGAGGAACCTCACTTCGACGTACCACTTTACCTTACGACGCCCCCGTAGCACAAAGGGTGCTGTGTCAGCACATGAGTTTTGTGTTAATATTAGTAACTCCAGACTAGTTCGCTGCGGTGCTTATTTCTTCCTCCATCTCTGTCTGTGGATTCTCTTCCAGTTCTAGTGTTTCACTACCTCAATTTAATTCTCCCCACTTAAACCTGCGTCTGTGCTTATTGCGTAAATTTGCACTTTTGTTTCCTAACTCAATTTAATCTCCCTCACTTTAAAGCCTGCTACGTCTTGTCATCTCCGTGAATGGTGGTGACAACCGTAAAAAAAAAATTAATAAATAAAAAGTTTCTAAAAGAATAAATTAAGCTAGGCTGAAACCCCACAGGAACCGCATCTCCGACGGTTAAACCC
>JABUQX010120780.1:12500-15000 GCA_015478945.1 Trachelipus rathkii | reverse complement strand
TATATATATATTATATAATATTATATTATATACTATATATATAATATTATATATATATAATATATAATATTATATTATTTATTATTTATTTATATTATTTATTTAATATAAGATATATATATAGATTATATATATAATAATATAATTTATTTATACATATTATATATATATAATATATAATATATATATATAATATAGTAATATACTATATATATATATATATATATAATATATATATATAATATATATATATATAATTTGACTACATATATCTAATTTTGCTTTGTTGCCAACTTTTCTAGCAGTTGATTAAAAAAATTAATCGCCTTAATAATAGCCCTTCATATCTGTCAGCCACTTCTAACCATTTCAAAAGGTTTCTTCAAATAGTGGAAGTTTCTCAATTCTGGATATATGCCATAAACTAAGACTTGCCATATTAAACTTCTGTGTAATAATCCAAGATTTCAAGTTAACGTGCTATCAATTCGATTAACCAGTGACATCAAAACTACTGCAATGACGAAAGGAATCCCAAGAAATGCTAGTGAATTCTATAAAGGCCCTCCAAAAAATACCCAAATAGCATGACTGATTATGCAGTTCTAAAGTAGTGCCGATGACTTTTTTGATTATGAAAATCAACTGGCATTTTGACCACGACTACAAGGAAGTTTCGATGGTGAGGTTCTCCAAAATTTGAGAATAAAAATCTTCACTGGAGATCTCTGCGTCATTTTCCTGTTTTGCAAGCTTTTCATTTTAAATACAGCACACCCACTACCATCATCACATCAGTAGACAATGACTCTCCGTTTGGTAGTTATATTCCATTTCCTCCTTAAAAGAGGCAGACAGTTTGATGAAAGTTAGCAGTTTGATATTTTTAAAAGGAAATTCAGTGTATGAGAAAAATCAGGTTTCCTAATCTTTTAGTATCTCATCATATTCTCTTACAATTGTAGATCTTAATATATAATATAATATATATATAATACTATATATATATATATATATATATAATATATTATATATATAATATACTAATATATATATATATATATATAAATAATATTATATAAATAATATATATATATAATATTATAAAAACGTATAATTTATATCTCTAGTTTAAATTATCTAGATACAGCTATCGGCATTTGTATTGGTTATCGGTATCGCTTAGACAGTTCCTAAATGTATCGTGTATCGGTATCGCTAAAGTTAAATTTTTGTTGTATCGATTGTATCGGTATCGCTTAATCAAATTTTGTATCGATGCCCCATCACTGATATAATACTAATATATATAATAGATATAATAATATATATATAATATTATATATATTATAATATATATATATATATATATATATATATATATTATATTATATATATATAATATATATATATATATATATCTAATATAAATTTTAATCTATATATATATATAATATATATATTAATAATATAATATATGTAGTATATATATATATTATAAATATATATATATATAATATAAATATATATATATATATATATTAAATTATATATATTATATATTATATATATAATATATATATAATTAGATATATATATATTGTTAGAAATATTATAATATATATATAATATCATATATATTACATCCTAAAAGTTGGCTATCTATGATTGCCGAATGTAAATAAATAAATAAATATTAATAAAAGTGTCTTTTGGGCATAAATTTTTAATTTTATTTAAATTTTCATTGATGAAAAATGTGGCATTGAGAGAGTTCTAAAACATTGATTTCGATCGTTTTTTTTCTGTATCGCTTTCTTTTGTTCTATTGGCATTTAAAATTATTTATTTTTTTTTCACAATTTTAAATAGAAGTCAGAGAATTAAATTTAGGTCTTTTAGCTTCAAACCGGTAGGATGGATTTTGGGATTTAGCCACCAAAAGAGAGAAATCCCGTTTTCCCTACTTTAATGCCGTCATAATTGTTTTTAGACGATAATTTTTTCTGATCATCCTATGAATGTGCACGTTTAAGACTGAAACAACACATACTGGTGGGTAAACAGCTAGCCCTATCCAGACATGTGGGTGAAAGGAATGTGCTTGCAAACTAGAAATACTACAAGTCGAGTTGTTGTCTAGATTTCATCAAGGTTGAAAATCAACTAATCAGAAAACTCATGAAACTGTTCGCACGGGAAGATCGCTTTGGTGTGGGCTGAATAATTCTGCAAAAGTTGCATTCATTCGTCTTCGCCTAACCTTTAGACTCTGCGTACTATATTATAAACAGTGAATATTATTTTACTTAACCACTAAAACAATTTTTAAAAAAAAGAAGCTTGGCTCAAAAATGGTAGTGATAATGCTCTTTAAAACTGATTATTTAAATAAATTAAATAGAGACGCATACAATGACTCAGCAAAAACAGTGTAAGCAAAATTGATACATAATTACCCAATCTGATGTTTTCCTATATAAGTGTATTATGTTTCAGG
>JABUQX010120780.1:0-7500 GCA_015478945.1 Trachelipus rathkii | reverse complement strand
TTTCCAAGATTGTAGCCGCAGATGAAACTTGGGGCTGTCTCTTCAAACCGACCACAAAAAGGATGAGTATTTAATGGCCACACTCCACCTCACTACACATAAACAACGGCTCGTTCCTCAATGGGAGCAGGAAAAGTGATGTTCACGTATTTCTTGAAATAGAATGGCTTATTGCCTTTAGAGTTTTTTATAGACGAAGGCGGTGCGGTCAAAACAAACACGCTGTATTACGTCACACAACCTATAAAAGGCCATCAAGCGTGAGCGACCAGGTATGTTTTAAAATAGGGTTATTTGCTGCATGACAACGCCCGCCAGCTTGAGGCAGTACTGTTCCAGGATTTGCTGCGGCGATTTCACCGGGAGACCTTCGATCATTTCCCCGACATGTCGCCCTTCGATTTCCACATCTTCGCCATTGAAAAAAAAAACTCTCAAGAGCATCCTATTTGTAAGCGATGCAGAGGTTCGGGGCACCGTTGAATAATACAGGTTCCGGAACCAATCATGGACATTCTTTGTTCAGGGTATCCATAATCTAGTAACTAGGTGGGACACTTGCTTGAACCGACAAGACGACTACATGTAGCGGTTTGTAGTCTACTTATCAATATTCATTCCTGTATTTTCATATATGACAACAAATAAACCATTTCAATAAAAATACAAGAGACTCACTTTCATATTTACGACCCATATATTTCATCATGAAAATCAGCCAGTTTTCAGGAGCTACGCAAGTATTATGTCCAAAGCTTGTCTCATGTAAATGTACTACAAAGATGGCTATTAGCTGGAAGTTGCAAAAAATAATGAAGGGAGAAAAGTTTTGTTTTGTGTTATATTCCTTTTTCATCATATTCAAACTTTCGGAAGCGACACTTCGTGATGTTGTAAATCTCAGGTTTATTAGCAGTCAGCACGACTGCTAGTGACCTAGCAAGTCCTTTCGTCACATATGTATTTTATCTACCATGGAATGGGTAGTCGATCCAGCTACACTTCTCTTGATAGATGATAGCAATCTCTCTCTCTCTCTCTCTCTCTCTCTCTCTCTCTCTCTCTCTCTCCTCTCTCTCTTTCTCTCTCTTCTTCTCTCTCTCTCTCCTCTCTCCTCGTCTCTCTCTCTCTCTCTCCTCTCCTCCTCTTCTCTCTCTCTCTCTCTCTCTCTCTCTCTCTCTCTCTCTCTCATCTCTCTCTCTCTCCTCTCCTCTCTCTCTCTTCTCTCTCTCTCTCTCTCTCTCTCTCTCTCTCTCTCTCTCTTCACAATAGAAGATTTTCAGTTCCTGGAATTGATTTTGGTGATAATTTGATGTTGGTACATATAATTTGCTTGAAACGTCATAGTGATGATTTACCCTTTATTTATTTATTTATTTATTTATTTATTTATTTATTTATTTATTTATTTATTTATTACAGGTAAAAGAAGAGCAGAATTATCACAACGAGTGGCGAACTCTGGAATGAAACCAAGAACAAAGTATCCGTTGTTGTTTTTACCAATTGTATATATTTATTCGCTTCACTCTCAATAATAATAATAATAATAATAATAATAATAATAATAATAATAATAATAATAATAATAATAATAATAATAATAATAATAATAATAATAATAATAATAATAATAATAATAATAATAATAATAAAGTAGTCATTTGTAGAATATGGATGGAAGTGTCAACCTGTTTAAACATGCACACTCCCTTATGAAATAAAAAAATGTATATATTTTATTTTTTACCATATATATATATATATATATATATATATTATATATATAATATATATATATATATTATATAATATATATATATATATATATATATATATATATATATATATAATATAGTATACTATAATATGTTTATAAGTTCAAATAATTTACAATTATAAAATAATTTTTATTGTGTCCAGAAATAAAAATGAGAAATTTTAATTTCCGTTAGTTAAAACCCCGTCTGTGCCTTCTTCAAGGACGACCTCCTCCTTCAGCGAGGAGACATTTATGGCACTTTGGTGATGTGAACTGGTCGAACTTGCGGTCGCACTTCTTTGATTTAGAATGTAATGGCTACTACTTAGGTGGGAAAGGTCCCCTATATTGGGGTACCACAGTAAACTACACCCTCCATAAACGCTTTATTACACAACTTCCAAATCCAATCAATCACCATCTCGCCTCCGCTCTTGATCATTTCACCAGTAATTTCATCTATTACCTGCAGATTTACCATTCTTCAACTTTCTCACTCTACCCATTACCTCCTCCTTACTAATGACCTCATTCCCAAAATACCTATTCCTTCTTGCACCATCAAACCAACACACATTCACTATCACCTCTTCATTACTGCCAATGTTATGCAGATTTTCGAAGTGTTCTTTCCACACTCCTCTCACATCCATTTCATCAGTTAAGAAGCACCAACCCTATTCATTATTCTAAGCAGATTCCTATTATTCTCATTCTTAACCTTTCGAGCTTCCTTTCAGAAGAGCTTCCTATTTCCTTGTAAGTCACCATTCATTCTCCTTCCCAACTGATCATTTACCTCTTTTTTCCTCCTACGTATGCATCTTTTAATATTCCTTTTTTCATCCTTATATAATTCTAAACATCTTTCTTGTGAGACCTCATCATTGGGTTTTAGTACATTTGTTCGCGCTTCTTTTTTACCTTTAACCTCTTGCATCACCTCTTCATTCCATCACTCACTGTTAACATTCTTATCCTACTTTAGCTCATCCACATACTTCATTAGCAAAAACTAACAACAGCTTACTTCATTTGTTTCCAGATTTGTTCAGTTTCAACTTGTTCAGTTTCAACTTGTTCACATTCAACTGATTTACTTGCAAGAGCTCTTAAATACTTTTCCTTATTACCTTGTTCACTTAACTTCTCACTCTTAATTCTACCTACTTCCTTCCTTATCACCTTCCTCTCCATCTAACCTCAACTAACTTAATTTTAAATAAACCCAACATAATGATGCGATAATCCCATTCTTTACTCGACGAAAGTGTTGGATGTTAAATCAGTGATGGGCAATGATTTATCATCCAACACAAACTTCAACATCTCCTTCTTCACCAACACAAAATCAATCATACTTTTAACTTCGATACCATCTCTACCTACACCAGCTCTAGTATACTTATGAACACTCTTGTGCTTAAAGAAAGTTTTACTCACACACATACCTCTCTCCTCACAGAAATCAATCACCTTCCCACCATTCTCATTTTCTCCCAACACCTCAAAGGCACCTGTTTTGTCATCACTTTTTGGATCGTCTATCGGCACTCTATCCAACCATTTAGGTCACCCAACACAATCAATCTGAAGCTCCTACTCACCCCATCCAAAATCATTCAATTATCACACGAAATCGCACTCTCTTCGAACATACCCTCGGATGACCATATTCATAACCCACATACTTACCTTTTCAAACTTAAATTTAACCATTAGAATTCTAGTACTCGCACAAGCAAAATTTACCATACCTTTGTACACAGGTCACTTATTATCAGAATTTGTAACTCCTTCTCTCCCACCTCATTTCCTTTCCACACCAGCATATAAACATTTCAGACCACACCACTCATTTTCAGCTTCTCTTTCCATCTTTGTCTCAGTCACCGCGAGTAAAATAAATTTGCCCTTTCTAAAATACGGTCCATAACCTCTTCGCGCTTTGCTCTCATCATTATTCCTCTAGACTCTTGTTAACCATACGATCATACAATTTTCGCGAAAGATAGGAGGGTCGTTTACGGCAATCACAACCTTCTCCGAGGCAAGCATTAGCATTCCTGGCAAAAGACAAGTGATAGTGGGCAGCCAACCCAACTACCTCTGTCCCTTTAGTCACCTTCTACGACATGCAGAACATACGCTGTGGTCAATTCTTTCTCCCCCACACATAGGAGTATAAGGATGAATGGATGTCATGTAAAGAATCTTGTCTAGAAGAGAGGTGTGGATATAAGTATTTGTATATGATATGTTGGATAGGGGTGTCTGTAAGATGTTGTCTGGAGTAGGAGTGTGGATATGAATGCAAAAGAGAAAGGCGAACCACTAAGCACTGGAATGCCATGGGAAACCCTACACACCATAAGCCAAATGGGAGGTAATTTCATCGCAGCGAGTCGCTACTCTCTCTCTCTCTCTCTCTCTCTCTCTCTCTCTCTCCTCTCTCTCTCTGCTCTCTCTCTCTTATATTATATATATATAATATATATATTATATATATATATTTATATATATATATATACTATATATATATATATATATATATATATATATATATATATATATATATATATATATATATATATATATTATGTCCCAAAAGTAAGTGTACTGATGTCGTTTTTAATAATGTATTGGACTTACCTGAAATTCCAAGTTATATCCTTCGAAGTATGACCTTTGGGAGGTTACACAGCGGTTTCAATGTTTCTTCCATTGTTCATAGCAGTACCGGAAGTCATTTTCCAGAAGTGTGTTTAGTTCACGTGTTACAGTATTTTTTTTATGTTTTCCATTGTGCGAAAATGATGAACCTTCAACTTCATTTTCAAAAACTGAGGAAAGAGGTAGAAATAGCACGAGCTGATCTGGGCTGATGGAGATGTAGAAGTACTTGAATGTTTTTCTTCGCCAGTAAATTTCTATAATTGAGAGAGCGCAGTGTGAGATGGCCGGTTATCGTGGTGTGGCACCCAATCGTCTGCAATGTCTGTTTTGATTCGCTGAACTCGTTTTAGAAGTCGTTCCAAGACATCTTTGTAAAAGATGTGATTAACTGTCTGTCCTGGAGGTACAAATTTCTTGTGCACAATACTACGGCTGTCGAAAAAAACAATAATCAGTGTTTTCACCTTGGACTTGCTCATACGTGCTTTCTTCGGACGAGGAAATTTGTGTTGCCATTTCGCAGTTTGCCGTTTGGTTTCGGGATCGTACTCAAAAACCCAATGTCATCGCCGGGTTATAACTTTAGCCAAAAAATGGTGCTCCCATTTCAGTCTTTCAAGTAAACTCTTGACAAATTTGGACCCTGTTCGCTTTCTGCTCCACAGACAAGTCTTTCGACACTAGTTTTGCGCAAATTTTTCGCATGTGAAAATGGTTGGTTAAAATTCTGTGAACTGCATTTTTATCCAAACGAGTTTCTTCTGCAATCACTCTGACACTGAACCGGCGGTCTCTCTCCATCACAGCTCTATTAACTACCACATTTTCATCGTTTGTTGACGAGATTGATCTTCAACAGCGAGGGTCGTTTTCAACATCTTCTCGACCTCTTTGGAAAGCTTTAGCCACTTAAAAACCATGAGTTCGTCGATAGAGTGGCATCCCCATAAGCTTCGTTTAAAGAAGCAAGAAAACACGCCCATACACAAAAAGATGTAGTGCGAAAACGTAACGAGGTTAGAACACACGCCCATACGTAGACAGACGCTAGTGACAAGACTCACTTTAGAAATGCTTGTTTTAAAACTTGGATGGATATGTAGCCTAGGTAGCTAGCTACCCACTCGTATACGTCACGGGGGAGCTACATTACTCAGTCGTTCGGTATTCAGTAAACTTACTTTTGGGACAGAGGAGTATATATATATATTATATATATAATAATATATATATATATATATATATATATATATATAATATTATATATATTATATATTATATTATATATTATATATATATATATCATATATATATATATATATAATATAATATAATATATATATATTAATGTATATATATGTATTATAATATATATTATATATTAATATATATAGAATATATATATATATATATTATATAATATATATATTATATATATATATATATATAATCTATATAATTATATATATATATATATATATATATATATATATATATATATGATATATATATATATATCAGGCTTGCCTTCTAGTACTTCATTGTACTGGTACTTGGAATTAATTACATTTTTTGGGAGACTTGTTACAATTGCATTTCTAAAAAACCAGTGTTACTGCAGTACTTGTCTTGTACTTGCACTTCTTGTACGTTGAAAATTTGCAAGAGTACTTTGCAAGTACTTTTTGGCATGTTTTAACTTGCCGAATTATTTTTTTTGATATCACATTTTTCTACGAATTGAATTTTATTATTCTTATGATTATTATTATAATTTTCCATTTACGAATATAAAGTATGTCATTATATATATATATATATATATATTATATATTAATATAATTATATATTATATATATACTATATTATATATATATAATATAATCATATATATAATATATATAATATATATAATATATATATTAATATATATATATATAAGTATATATATATATATATATAGTATATATATATATATATAGCAGCTATAACCAAAAAGAATTTGAACATTTATAATTATTTATAGTCGAACTAGTTCGGGTGAAGAATCCTTCTTTCCCATTTAAAAAAATTTAAATTAAATAAATTTGAAATAAATAAACCATATAGATTGTAAATAATGATTTACAATTTAATAGGGTGGATTAAAAGAGTTCATGATTTAAACGAAAATCTCATTTCAGTATTAAGAAAATCACAACCGAAATTTTCATTTGAGCTCACTTTAGATGCCAAATATTCCAAGGATATCTAACAACTAAAGATCGAGTTCTCATTTGGACAAATATTCCAAAAATTTCGTATCCTGTATTGGTCGTTTCCTGAAGAGAATTGAGCATTATAGCTGAATAGAGGGGGTGATGTAAATGGTCTAGAGTTCTAGAATGAAATACCTTTTAAGCTCATCAATACGTATGGAAAGGTTTCGTATTGTCTGTTCCTATTTATGTGGCAATACAGTGTACACAGTTGTAATATATATACTAAGAGATATGGTTAAAGGTAGTTTTAAAATTCATTCCCAATTTTTTCACTCGAAAATATAAATCTAAATTTAAACTGTGGAAAGTTTGTTTTTAAAACCACATCAATTTTACGTTGAATTTTGTAACTGATTTTCTCCAGAAAGGCAACCTCATATACAATATCCTAAGGAGCTGTTAATTTAGCCTGGAGATTTGTCGTTTAAATTTTGCTGAAAGTAATTTTCGAAAAGAATGAGTTAATTACAATTTATCAACACATTCTTCAAAAATAATGTTTTCAGGAAATCAAGTTCTTTTGTAAAATTAAGCATAAGATGACGAAATTTTGTATCTCTGTCAAAAAAGAGTTTTAATTAAGTTGATTTTAAAATATGAGGAATGAAAGAATAAAATTTTTGTCGTCAATCCAGTAAAATTTATAGGCGAGATGTTGATTGATTGATATTGAAAGTTGTGTACAAATGTTTATGGAGGTATTAGTTCGCGAGGGATTGGGGGAGAGCAATAATAATAGTACCTTATATAAGGGTAAGGGGGATAGGTAACTGTAGGTATGTATTGGGTAAATCTCTCCGG
>JABUQX010120779.1:12500-30603 GCA_015478945.1 Trachelipus rathkii | reverse complement strand
TCCAAAAATTATTATTCTTGGACTACTGGTTAAATCCTTTCCTTTCTCTTTCTCTCTTCTGCTTCTTTCTCTTTCTTCTACTTTCTTCTTCTTTTCTTCTCTCTTGTTTTTTTCTTCATTCATCTTTATAACCTTCTTCTTTTTCATCTTTTCTTTTCTTTTTTTCTTCTTTGGTTTTTCATTTGTCTTTTTTCTTTTTTCTATCTTTTTTATTTTTCTTTTTCCTTTTTTTTTTTTTTTGTTTGTCTTATTTTGCTTATATTTTTTTGTTGTTCTTTTGTTTGTTTTATTTTTTTTTTACTTTTTTTCATTTCTTGTTTTTTTTTTTTTTTTTTTTTTTTTTTTTTCTTTTTTTTAAATCTTTTTTTTTCTTTTCTATGTTTACTATTCTTTTTTTCTTTGGCCTGCGTTTTATTCCTCTTCTTTTTTTTTTAGTGTTTAAATATTTTTATTTTTTACTTTTTGTTTTTTTTTTTTCTTTTTTTTTATATTTTGTTGGGTCCTTTTTTTCTTTTTTTTTCCTTTAGTTGCTTCTAGAAGATCTTTTTGCGATATTCTTTTCCTTCTCTTATTTTTCTCTTCTTCTTTTCTTGTCTTTCTTTCTCCATTGTCCTGTTCTTTTGCGTGTTTTCGTTCTTGTTTCTTCTTATAATATTGGATTTGATACATCCTGCTTAGAGCATGTGTTTTCCCACTTCGATTGTTTCTTCAAATCGAAATTATTTACGGTTTGATTTCTGAATGTTCATTGCAACTTCTTTATTATGAAATTTAGTTGTGGTTTTTGTTGCGCTGTTTGTATAAGTTTCAATTTCAAATCTGAATCCTCCTTTTAGTTGATCATATCATCAGGAGTGAAGTTTTTTGTAACTTTACCGATTCAAGTGTTAAATCATATTACGATAACTTATTATTTAGAATCATATTTGTAGTAAATTGCATAAATAGTACAAATTACTAAATAATGGAATTTTATCGTGTGTATGCTCTTCGATCATCTATATGTAATCAGTTTTTTGTACTGTTATATTCTTACCCTTGGCGGGTTAGTTCTTATATACGTTTATTATACTTATCGTAGTTCTTATATGATCCATCACGTCACTAGCTGCGTTCTTGTTAATCTATTGGTAATATACAATTTTGATGTTTTACTATCTTCAACTAGTAAGAGTGTTTCATTTCTAACATTCTAAAAGTCCGGTGACATCAATCTTATATTCTACACTATCCAAAATTTATTTTTGTAATAAAAGCCATTGATGTTCTCTTTTTTTTATCGCTTGAAGGTTATAAATTATATACTGTTCAAACAAAATTTGTGTCAATTATTATAATTCTGATTTCAAAGATTTTTCGTTTCCGATTTTAGCTGTTATTAATGTCCCTTTTGTGCTTAGGTTTCTGTTTCTGTATTTCTTTGGATAGTTCTGTTACACTTTTTTATTTTTTCTTTTCTTCTCATTCTATTCTTTTCTTCTTCGTTCTTCTTCTTTCTTCTTCTTCTTTCTTCTCCTCTATTTTCTTCATTTTTCTTTCTTCTTTTTTTTTTCTCTTTCTTTTCTTTTCTCCCTTTTTTCTTTTCTTCTTCTTTTCTTTCCTCTTTTTTCTCATCTATTTTTCCCATTTTTCTTTCCTCTTTTTTTCTTTTCTTTTTTTCCTTTTCTTTCTTTTTTTTCTTCTTTTTTTTCTGTGTTCTTTCTTGCTGCTGTGTCGTTGCGTTGTTTGCGTTTCTTCTCGTTTGATTATTATTTTATCATATCCTAGTTTTTTATTTTGTTCATTTATCTTTTTATATCTATTTATCATTATTTTTATTTATTTATTTATAGATTAGTTTTATTATTGTCATTTAATTATTATTATTATCAGTTATCATTTAGTCATTTATTCATGTTTCATATATATCATTACGCATTTATCATGTATTCATTATCATTATCTTATTATCATTAAATTATAATTGACTTGTCCTCACTGATTATTTGTATATTTTATTATTATTATTATTGATTATTATTATTATTATTTATGTTATGTTTTATTATTTATTATTTATATCTGATTAGTTTATTTGAGTATTTATATTTATTTTTTTAATTGATTTTGAGTTATTATGTTATTTTATTTAGGCTTTAGTTATTTAATTTTTATATTAATTTATATAGTACGTTTATGTATAGTATTAGTAATTTGATTAGTAATTAGTATTTTGAGTATTCGATTATATCATATTTTGATGTACTAGTTTACTGTAATTGCTTTTTTATGCCGCTATTTTTTAGTTTGTTATAATTCTTCCCTTAATGATGATTGTCATGAAAATTATACTTATTAATTTTTTTATTTTGGTGTAAATGATTCTTAATTTATTTTTTTTTGCTTAATTTTATTTATTGTATTGCTTATTAATATCTAATTTATTCAGGTTTGGGATTAGATTTAAGTCGGGTTAACTAAGGCAGGATTGCGCACAATTACGCAGTGTTATCTTAACTTCTATAATTATTGCTCAATTTCTAGTGCACAATGATGACATTGATGTTGCGAATTTAGGTAGTGCTTCTCCTCTTCTCGTAGAGAATTTGTAATACCATATTGTTGTACTCTATGTCAACTTTAACATTATATGTTAGATAATGTTAAATCATTAATAATTGTTATTTATTGTTATTTTGCTTGGATATTAAAGTCATTTGCGGATATATTTCTACATTGTGAGCCAATTCTAAAATTTTATTGGTAGTTATTTGTTATTTTTTGTATGCGTTTCTATATTAATTAATTCCGTTGCTAGATAGCTCCTTAGTCAGTATTATCAATTAATGATAACGAATTGTGGTATATAACTATTTTTGTTTGATCTTTTTTAATGAGAGGTCTGTTAGATGAATGTAAAAAATTTAGGTCTTAAAAAATATATACTGCCTTCGCCATTTTGTTTTTTCAACTTGACTTTTAGATATAGATAAATATTATGGAGGTAAAATCGATTTGTTTTCGTTTGCTTTCTTCTATTGAAACGGAGTTTTCCTCTTCTTTCCTATATCATATATTTTCGATAATTTTTTTCCTTCTTTGCTAACTGAAAAAATTAGAATGGTATCTTGGTTTATCTGATAGTGTTGGCCATTGCGTTCTCATCATAATTGTATCTTCTTAATCACTTAGTCTTGTGTGTGTCCCTACGTAAAGTCTACACCTTGTCGCAAATAAAAAAAACATAAATAAATGAAAAAATAAAAAAGAATTACTTTTCCCGACTTCCGTTTTTCCCCCTTAACACCTTATAATGAGGAAAGAGGCACGACAAGACTTATATATATTATAATTATTAGTATAATATATGAATATATATATATATTAACTATATATATATATATATTATATTATATTATATATTATTATATATGATATATATATATATTTATATCATATATTATATAATACTGTATATATATATTATATATATATATATATTATATAATATATATATTATATATATAATTATATATATATAGGTCTTAATGTCTTATAAATTATCCTAGATATATATAATTATATATGGGTCTATATTATATATATATATATATTATTAGTTATATAATATATATTATATTATATAGTATTATAATATATATAACTATTATATTTTAATACATTGTTTTATTAACGTACTTTAAATCAATATTTTTTTAGCATTGTTATGATTATTATAACCTTTTATTATATTCTATTATTTATTATTTATGTATGTATTTATTTGAGTTATTATTATTATATCTATTATTATTATTATGGATTATATATTATTATTATTTATTTTTATATTATGATGTATTAATTTATTATATTCATTTATTATTATTATTGTGATTACAATCTTTATTTTTTATTTATATTATTTGCTTGAGTAGTAGTTTGTAGTAGAAGTATGTAGTTAGTAAATTTTGATTAGTTATTGTGTTTTTGTCAGTATAGTTTAATTGCTACATTCCTTGATTAGTCATTTATATATTACACGTTTCGTGTAAATTTTTCTATATAATATTTAGTGGTTGAATATATTTTCTAGGATAAATGTTATATTTTATTCAACAGTATGGTAATATTTAGTTATACAATTTTATTTTAAAATCATTAAATTTATATTTTATCATTTTATTTATGTATTTCATATATTAATAGTCATCAGTCTACACATCGGTTCCCTCATAGATTTAGGTTGAGGTGGTTCGCAATACAACGCACCGGAAGCAGAAAATCGGTTAAGCGTAGAAGAGTTCATGACGCTGTAGAGTCGACGACGAAGAAAGCCTCCTTACCGTCACCATAACATATTTTGCCTCATAATCCGTTGTTAAGTGAGGCATAAACGCTTGCCTTAACCAGCATCGTTCGCGCTGGTACGACAGGTCCCCACTGTGGCATTTCGTCAAGCGTAGGGTTTCGAGTCCCCTAGGCCAGGTGGCCAGGCCCTTACTGAACCTAGTCCTCTTTGCCACTAAGATCACATCCAAAGTCAGACCATCCGGTTTGCATTTATATGAGCCTTGTTGTGTTTGTTCTTGCTATTAATTCTACATTCATTATTTTCTTCCTTCGGACTATCTCATCTACTTGAATTTTCTAAGTTCTTAGCTTATTTATCTTTATCTGTCTCTCACACGCCATATTTCTTGCCCTAAAATCATGTCAACTACTAATCATTCAATCCTTGCTTTATCCATAACGCATGCTACATCCCTCTATCCCCCTCCTTTCCATTTGTAATCGTTCAAATCGCTATTTAAATTTACATATTCTATCACGTATATGTGTTATTTTCTTAACACAGTCACCGTCGATCACACTAAGGACATGGTCAGTGTTGTAAGTGTTCTTCAAAGTTCAAGCGTTGATATGACGTGTTTCAGATAACGTTAAGTGGGTTTTTAGTGATAAGTAATGGAATTGTCATGATTATACTTTTTTTTAACTTTAATTTATTATTTTCATAAGTATATTATAATATTATTTAATTTTATTATTTATTATTATTTTTTTATTATATTATTATTTATTATTTATTTATATTTATTATTAATTTTTTTTTATTTATTTATTTATATTATTATTATCTATTATATTTATTTTATATTATTTTATTATTATTATTATTATTTATTATGTATTGTATTTATTTTTCATTTATGTTTATTTCTTTATTTGTATATTTATCTGCGCGCAGCAGCAGCCGTCGGTGTAGATACAGTCACCACAGAGCGCGTGCCGCACACACACAATTATTATTGATTATTTAATTATTATTATTATTAGTATTATTATATTATTTATTATTATTATGATTATAATGATTATTAATAACATTGATGTAATATTATGTATTATTTTTTTATATTAGTTATTTGAGAGGTATTTATTACGTTTCGAAAATTTATGTATTGACTTGCGAGTTGGAGGCGTGAAGAGATTTGATGTCGGGCGCTGTTGCTCAGAGCGAGTTCCCGACTTTTCCGACTTGGCTCGGTTTGCGAGTCCCTCCTGTTTCAGGGTATCACCTTTTTTGCGAGCTGCTGGCATGCTGCTTCCAGGTTCATCCGTCAGTTTATGTTTTATGTTGTGTTTTTTTTTTTTGGCGCGTCGCTGGCAGCAGCGTCTGATTGGGCGCGCCATCTGGGTGCTCAGTTTGTGTTTTTTGGCTTTATGGAGTGCGTGTTGCGGGCGCTTCTCCAGTGAGCTTGGCTTTCCGTATTCCACCGAGCATGAGGTCTGTACTTGCCAGTTCCTGTCCGCCGTTTTGTTTCGTCTTCGCGAGCTGCCGTATCGTCTATATATTATATATATATGGTGAAATAATTTGTTTAGCCGGCTTCTTCGGACTCGTGCCTAGTGTCGCGTGATAATATGATTGTTACTGCGGTTAACATCGAGGTTAGTATGTATCGTCAATCTCCGGTTTACAGAAATTGGGAGGGGGGTTATGTGTGTAGGTGGTATATTCCTTCTGGTGATTGTTTGATCGTAAGTTTTAGCGGGGGTTTTTGTGTGCCCCCCGTGGGTTCCTTCGCCGAAGGTGTCGATGCCGTTCTTCAGTCCGCTCCGATATTAAAAAATCGCAAGGTGTGGTTGCGTGAATCTGGAGGGTTCTGATAATTGTGTAGAGGATTCAGTAGTTGTACAATTTCTAGAAAGAGTAGTATTAGATTCTGAGGAGTTGCTCCCGGCAACCGGTGCTTGAGCCGTGTTGGAGCCGTGTTATTAACAGTCGTATAACAACAATCATGGGTGTGTTTATATGGGTTTTCGAACCGTAGATCTCGAATATGATGGTTGATATTTAAATCGTATAAGGGTGTCTAGGAACCTCCATTTTGTGGGACATGGCCCCAAACCTGAAATATTGACGTAGAGCGACGAAACTCGGCTATACTCCTTCAGGAATGCCCTTAGATGCATCCGGGGTTAAAATAACCGTGTAGGCCCCAGATGTAGTGTAGACTGTGCCTCTTCTCTGCTAATACTGAAATCTTGGCGACCTAGATGAGCGGACGAAACTTAATATATCAGCTCTCTCTTTACGTATGGTATTCTGTCTATGTTTACACCTAGAGGTCCTAAATAGCCCGATGGTACGGAGCCCCATCTTGTGGGACTGTTTGGCCCCCAACCTGAAAATATTGGCGTGAGAACTGAAATCGAAACTTTTTCTTGGGTATTATGTGCGGCTATACGCTTCTTACAGGATGTTATCTGTGATGGCCCTCTCGCGGTTAAAATACGCTTTTTGTTGGGGTCTCCAGATTTGGAGGTACTGCGCGCCCGGAAGTACCTTTGTAAATATCTCGACATAGGAACGTTACGAAGCTTGAATTATACAGCCTCTCTTAACAATGTGTATTCTTTAGTGTGAGATCTCGAGGTAAAATGATTGCCGTTTTGAGGAGCAGCGCGGCCATTTTTGTGGTGACCTTGTTCCCGGCGCAATTTATCCGCCTGAGAATTTAGTGTTGTAGCTTAGAGTGGTATTGGATAAGCGCGGTGTGGAACACCTTCTAAGATATTCCGTTTTGATGATTCATCTCCCGGGTATATATGTATAACCTTGGGAGGTTCCGCGAGATTGGGTTTACTGGCCGCCCAAACTAGAATGTATTCGAGCGAGAGAGCGAGTGACGATGTATCTCGGTTTATACTCCTCATATTCATGAGAGATACACATAATCATTTAGGGGATTAAGAGTAGCTCGACACACCGCCTAAAGGGGTTCTCACAGCCCCCCAGATGATACGCTGAAAATATGACATATGAAGAGGGCGTGAAAACTCGGTATAATACCGTTATTGCGTATTAGTAGGGTGACTCACATCATACTATTGCGGGTTTATTATTTAATAGTCTGCGCGTATACACCCAAAACAAGGGGGGGATCTTGTCCGGCGTTCCCAAAAACCTGAAAATATTTGGGATCATAGAACGACGAAAAACTTGGATATACATCTTTCTTATTATGTATCTTCGATACAGAAAGAAATAAAACTAAAAAAAAAATAAAAAATTCAAAAAAAAATTTAAAATTAAAAAAAAAATTAAAAAAATTTTAAAAAATGAAAAAAAAAATTTTAAAAATTTAAAATAGGATAATTTTTAAATTTTTTTTAAAAAAAAGAACAGAAGAAAAAAGTTAAATAATACTATTTCTGATTCTTTTTGAAGTTAGAAACTAAAAAATATTGTAGTATTTTTATATAATCAAGGAGCATCCCCAGCTCTCCTGAGCCTCTCAAGCCTCCAGAGTCCCTCCCCACCTTTCCCAAAGCCTCTATCGGATCGCCTCCGGTCCATCTATGATCTATTTGATCCTGGTCATATTTTGTATAACATAAAACCCAAACTTTTTCATTTATTTTTGAGTGTAACATTTTAAGTCACCTTAAAAGTCACGACGAGCTAACTTGGGCAAACTACTTATAACTTAAGAAATTTGTGTTTTTACTATACCTAGTAACTTGTAAAATAATTCAAGTTAACCGTCTCTCTACTCCCTTCCCCCTCCCCATTTTTTTAATGGAGTCCCTCTTACTTCCCCTCCCAAAAGATTAACAACAATTTAATCATAACCTAACATTTCTATCATACTGACCAACGAATATTTTGCTAAGTAACAAGTTTCCTCATCCTCCTTTTAAAGGAAACATAACATCACCTGAACTCACGAAATATTTATACTACAACTCATCAAACCTAACACATATCTTAAACATGAATATAACAGTTAAACATACAAAGTTTCCATACTTACAACAGTAATAGTAACTAACTATGTGTAGCGCAACACGTAACCTATCTTACATACGTTTTTCTCAAACTTATCCTGATATTTTTATCATTTAACATTTAGGATTTCTTTCAACAAAAATTTATCCCAACCTTTGTGTAATTATTTAATATTTCTGCATTCATATGAATATTATGATAACGTACTCAAATTGTTTTCAACATCATAAAAGGAACATTATGCAGTCAAACTGACAGGCGATATGGTAGGTAGTGGTAGCGAAGGGGACAGTTACCTTACATTATATCCTTAATACCATAATTTAAGCATGTCCACCCGAAATTTATATTAAATTCCATTTCTTTGTGAATCAACAGGATAAGTCTTCTTAATATCGTTCTGTCATGGAGCGTAGAAGTGAACACTGACTCAACGACTTTTTCTCAACCTACTTCGCTAATAGTTCTTTAATCTATTGTAAAAAGTAACATTTACCAGAAATTTAATTGCGGACTTTTTATTTAAAAAGACGTCGGACGTCGTTGAGAAAATCTTCCCAAGAGCTAACAATAGATTTTCTACATTTCTAATATCAGAGCGTGAGAGCAGTGATCATGTATCCCTTGACTCTAAACTTATAATATTTTATTATATACACGTACAAATTACCTAACAGTAGCCTGTATCAGCGAGAGAGAATTCATAACTTAACAAAGTTCATAGCGTTAAGCAACCATGTAGTACTACCCGGGTGTGTGTTAATTTGCATATTAGTGTCCTTCTCTTTTGTTTGTTTGTTACTTTTTATATCTCCAATTCTATCATATTTTTGCTTGCTTGTCAATTTGTATATGTGTCATTCTGTCTTTTCTTTGCGTTTTTTCAATCTTACTGATTCAAGTCTGAATTATATGTCCAACGTAACTAATTAACATACTGGAAAAAAGCTAACATAACTTAGTCTGAACTAAGAATATAGAGCCATACAACGAAAAACCTAACACAGCTTAAGCAATATATAAACTCTGCTAATTATTAACCAAAAGTTTCATACTTACAATTGTTAATCATTAACTAACAACGCATGCAGAATCGAACAGGTATCGAAGCCTGATGAGCGTAAATATCATTTAAACAATCCAGTACAGCGATGTGTTTTGCTTTTTATTTATATTTTTTAATTTCATTTACTTTAAAACCTTTTTGTTTTTTAAAAAACTTTATTCTTTTTTAATTTTTTTTTCTGTTAATAACTTTTGTATTTTTAAATCTCCAGTTATAATTTAAAACTTTTTGTATTTAAAATAACTTTTGTTATTTTTTATATCTTCTATTTCTTAAACTTTTGTTTTTATAAAAACTTTTTAATTTTCTAATTTTCTTTCTTTAAAGACTTTTTGTTTTTACTAAAAATTTGCATTTTTACAAGCATTCTAAAAAGGTAAAAATTTGTATTTTTTACGATACCTTACTAGAAACGGTAAATCAGTGGCATATCAGTATTATCAATACCAACCCCTACCCTCTCCCCTACACCTCCATCCCTCTGATCTATGGGGGTACATTTATCTATTGAACTATTGACGTTTACTATCCATCATAATTTCGTTATCATTTTTGGCATAAACATATTAGCAGTATAAAAATTTTCTTTTTCTACTACTCAGGTTACTAAAACTGCATAGACAAAGTTTTTCAACTATCATATAAAGATATACATAACATATATCTGATGTAAATATACTACATGGATAACATCAAACCTAAACATACTTAAACACGAATTGAACAGTACACATTAACAAAATTACGTATAACCTTAACAACAGGATATAGTAAACTGACTGGACTAAGCATAAGACCCGACTCCCTATTCACTACCTTTTTTTCGAGAAGCATGGATCTCTAACATATCAACTTGGTTATGTTTACCACATTAACATAGTAACATTTTATACCAAAATTTATGCATAAAACGCTAACTAATTATCTGCATGAGCTGACCAGAGATCGTAATATTACTACGTCACATGAAAGTTTTTCGCATCAAAATAAAGCTAACATATACTCTGAACTAAAATAGGATGTCTACATCGCCCTGTGAACCACACAATCTTATATAGCACGAATAATCGTTAACATTAACAAAGTTTCTATACTTGAACAGGCAGTTAACGGTACACTCAACAATTTGCATACAGAACGTACCTATACACTGCCTTTTTCAAAATCTATATTCTCTATACATATCACTGCGTTTAAATTAGCGATTAAATCAGTATTGTTAATCATTTAATGCAATCAAGTTTAACCAATTAACTAATCTTAATTATCAATTAAGCTCTCCACCAAATATATGCTGATCGTAACAAAGTTTTTCGAACCCTCCACATAGAGGTCCTCCTTTTATAAAAACATATCATATCCCAGAACTAGGTCCCAGGACTCCCCAAGGGCCAAGGTTCTCGAAGCATATCTGTATGATGCGAGAGATAAGGCTCAAAGACATTAAACAAAGTTAGCGCCATACTTAACTATTACACTATAAGTAACGAGACAATGCATGAAGAACGAACATTGAGCGGAAAGCTGACTGTGTGTCCTTGTTTCATAGAGTTATCAGATCGAAAATTCGACGAAAACTTGTTCTAAAGCGCTTCTCACTTTTTTTTTCGAAACATTACGCAATAACTATGATTCTTGTGTTCGTTTTCGAAACATTACGCTATATACTTAAGGGATTCTTGTGTGGGTGCGTTTTGTTCGAAAACGCACTTAAGCTATGATAGATACTTAACAACTCATTGCTATAAAGGTTAGGAGCAACTGCCTCCACATCATTATTAAAATAAATTTTTGGTTTTCTAATTTACTTTTATGATTGTTTTTATAATTTTTTTCTAATATAACTTTTATTTTTCTTTAATTTTTATTATCTTTTAAAAACTTTTTGTTTTGTTTTTTTTATATTAAAATAAAGCCTAATTTTTAAATTTATATTCGTTAAAATCTTTTTTATGTTTTTACTAAAATTTTTATTTTCTTTTTTTATTTTTAATAACGTAAAAAGTTTGTGTTTTTACATTCCTAATAATCAGTAATCTCAGTATAATAAACTCATCATCTACCTACTCTCTTCAACGTCTTACTATACCCTCTCCATTGATCTATCGATCTATCGAATTATTGATTCAAGTCACATTTTCATGTATCATTTTGGATAAACATAACATAACATTAGTTCTTTATAACCACTGATCAACGCAATATGCATGCTAACATACTAAGTTCGACTATTTATAAATCTAACATGCATCATCCGTTCCTAATAAAAATATTAATTGTACAACAACAAAACTAACACATCTCAAACCTCTCAAACATCCGTTGGGATGACAGATACATAGAGTATTCAGCTACCTCAATCGTGTTTTCCTTTCCATTTTCGGGTGTGTTTGTTTCCATGTGTGCCGCCCTTTCTTTTTTTCGTATGCTGGCGGGGTTTGTGTTTCGGGGTGTGGGTGGTTTGGTGCTGTCCGTTGCGGCGGGTTTTGTTATTGGGGTCGTTTGTTGTGCGTGTGGTTTGGTTCTTTGCGGTGTCCTTGGGTCCTGGATATTGACTGATTATTTGGCGTTTTTGCAGTCATGTGGGAGGAGATGTGGATGCTAGATCTCTTATGTTTATGAATGTTCGCTGATTTGTCGCTGGTGTTCTATTTGGATATGAGCTTGATGCGTACGTGAAGTTTACTATAGGGGTCTGTTGATCGCTTATCTTTGCTTTATTTGAATTCTTGCATGGTGTATCGTTGTAGTTGTTGTGTTTTTTTTGTTCTCTTACACTCTCTTTTATCCTATTGCGATCGTTGATGTTTCCTCGTCGTTTCTATTATTGCGTTTCGATCGCCTTGATACTTGTCTTTGTGTTCCTTTAGATTGTTTTATTATTTCGTGTACAGTTCTATTTTAATATTATTTGTTCGACTCGTTTTGCATTCTTCTCGTGGGCTTGCTTGTTGGCAATTGTTCATTCTCCTTTCTGTGTCGATGGTATGTCTGCGTTCTCACTTTTATTATTTTGTTTTCCTTTGATTACATATAACTTTCATCAGTGAGGTTTCATTTCATTTTAATGGTAAAATCCCATTTTTGTGGTTCTGTCTCATCTGTTGTTATTGAGTGGTTTTCTTCTTTTCTCGTGGTCGTCGGTTAATTCATTCGATATGTTGTCTTTTAATAGTATATTTTTTAGGGTTATCGGTTGCCTTTTTTGCTGTTTTGTTTTGGTGGCCTCATCTGTGTTGACCGTGTTGTGTTTCGACTTCTTAGAGTTTGTTGTTTTCTCGGTTCATTGTGATATGTTCTGTCGTTTTTGGTCTTTGTTTTGAGATCTGTTGTAGTTGTAAGTGTGGTTTGTGGGTCTTGCCTCTGTTTCTATTTGTGAGTTTTGCAGTCCTGCATCTGGAAGAATTTGCTTCTGTCGCTGTTTCCAGGTATTTGTATGTATCTAGATCCTCATATGTGTTGTTAATTTCTCTCTTGTATAGTGTATGTATTGCTGTCGTAATCATTCCTATCTTCAGATGCCTCCATGGTGCCCTCCGTTCCTATGCGTTTTACGTGTTACATTGTGTCTTATGTTGATAGTAGAGCTGTCCCCTATTATATTTTGTTTCGAGTTTTTGGGTTGTGCATTTGAGACAGTTTGTTCTGCTCTATCTTGAATGTTGATCAGTATCTTGTTAAGGTCGTTTCCGGGAACCAGTCTTATCAACCCTATGTCTATCTGTAACAGTATTACAGGTCAAGTCTGAGAGTTGGTTTATATTGGGTCTTAATTTATTCTCTGAGCACTTAATTCTGTATTTAATTATTCTGTGTGTTTTGGTTCTCTCGTTTATAGGGTATTTTTTTCTCCTTTCTCAGTTTTCTCTTTCATCAATTTATGTTTTCTCACCTTTTCTCGACTCCTGCGACTCCTAGATATTTAAAATATTCTCTTTTGTTCTCAGGTTTGCTCCGTGATGATTGGTGGCTTTTTTGAGTAAGAGACATTGTTCTAGTAATTGGAGTATATATAAGAGTCTCTCGATACTGAAGAGGTTCTTTTACTAAGAGATTAGGAGCTATTTCATATAGAGCGTTGAGGCAATGACGTTGGATCTATTCGCAGACGAAGTTAGCCATTATATACATCTTCTCTAATGCGAGACTATCATCTAATTGAAATTAGACAATATTTATATTTTTCCAGAGTAAATTTTAAGTGTAACAATAAAGTTCAATAAATTACTACAATTGCAAATTAAACCTAATTGAATCTAAAAATGTTCACTACTTTAACATGATAGTTGTTCATCATCATAGCTGAAGAATCGGACTTAAAGTATCAGAAAGAAAAGGATGAATCTGTACACAATAATACTGCTCTCGGGTGGTCTTTTAGTAATATATAGTTGATATATTGTATCTATAGTTGAGTTTATTAATTTTTATTAATTATTATTTATATTAATGTTTATATATATATACTACGTATATATCTTTATCTATATTATTTTGTACATTCAATTATATATTTAAATTATATATATATATGTTTATTATAATTTTTATATATGGTTTTATTAAATTTTTCTTATTAATATCTTTATATTTTATTATATATATAAATATAAGTATATATATATATCGTTCTTATATATTTTCATTTTTTATATTATCTTCTATATCTGAGTTTTAAGTGAGCTTATATGTATTCATATTAAGAACTGGATATTTTTTACTATATTTATTAATGTTTTTATCCCTTATATATATATAATTCATATATATCTATAATGTATATAAACTTATCCTATATACTATTTACATTTATACCCGTATATTATTTTCACCCAGTATCTGTTTCGACCATAATTGGAAAATTATTAGTATTATTTTATTATATCAATTATTCTTCTTCAACTGTTCATTTATTAATTATGTATAATTATATGAATAACCATATCTCACTATGTATTGCTTGAGTATTATTATTATGTATATTAGTGTAGTAGTTTTTTGGAACATTATATTTATATTTTTTAAAGGAAAGAGCAAAATTTGAATATGAAAGTGATTTCAAGTTTTCCTCATCACACCTATATCGATTTTATGCAAACATTAAATGAGTAAGATGAATGCGCATTGTTCGATGCAAAAGTCCTTATGGTAATACGTAGTTATCAATTTTTTTCTATTTTCTCCCGCGTGATATATGATATCAATAATAAGTTGAAATTGTGACAGTTATTCTTGTACTATTCATGAAACTATCGTTATGAATATTCCATATTTATTCTGTATGGTCCGTATGCGCGGCTTTTCTTCATTTCTGTGTCATACAGGGCCCGATCAGATCTACTTATGGACTTCCTAGAAATTAACTAGTCTAGTTAGGAACATGTGTTAATCCAACTTTTAAGACAGATAGCTTGTTGCGATTAATAATTCACCCCCATTATTGTTGTGCTTTCATCTTTCAAAGACTGCACATAACATCCTTAATTCACATATATATATAGAATAATATTATTGTATCCTATCGAGAGATATACTAGACGAGATTATTATACTATAGGTGTATATATACCGAAGTCCATTAATATTAATCTTATTATGGCTATAACTACTTATACATACTTTTTAATAATGATATTTATGAGAGAGAGAGAAGCAGAGTTAGAGATGAGAAGATGAGAGAGAGAAGTGGAGATCATCAGAGGATAGAGAGAGGAGTAAAGATGAGAGAGAGAGAGAGAACGTATCGTAATTTCAATTCTTCATTATAGTGCCAAAATTATTGCGTAAAAAAGTTTTAACAATCCATTCTATATTTTATATGGACAATATTCATTTTCCCATTTGAAGAACACTCTTCAATTAAAGCGTACGCAGTCTTACCATATTTTCCATACTGTGTAATGAGTCTGATATTTCAATTCGCCCTTCTGATAAAATATAATGAGTATAGGAAAATAATTGGAATCATATTTACTTTCAAAAAAGAAAAAAAAAAATTTCTATATAAACTTAATTTAATTTTTTTTCTAGTTTAGGCATTTTGTTAATTTCCATTCGTTATATATATATATATATATTATAAATAATATTATTAATATATATATATATACTTATATAGTATTTGGATAAACGAGAACCAAGCAACTAGTAATATTCATTTATTATAATAGCTATATAAAAGTATATATATACCTATTATAATAAATATATTATAATAGTTACTATTACAACTATACAATAATTCACTATATATTATATATATATAATAGTTATATAGTTGGATCCATAGCGTTATCGTATAAACTAGTCATACGTATATATACTACTTAATTTCCAGATTTTATATATATCAATATATTATACTTTAATATATATTATCTATAACATTATTATATATATAGGTTTAATATATAAAATGGTTAAAATTCTGGACATCCTATATGTCGGCCAATTGTTTAAACATCTGTTCAAGTAACGAAAACTGTTAAAATGTATAATACTGTTGTAGCCTGCAGCGCATTTTATTATATCTCATAGACCTTCAAAATAGAAAAAAAAACAAGAATTTGAAATTAAGTCATTGTCAAATCTTCTTATTTTATCTCTGATCGTTAGCATGGCTTCCGTAAGGAACGCTCGGATAGCGATGCTTTTTACCTTGTCTCTGACCCTTGACCCCTGACCCCTGATCCTAGGTCATCAGCTCTACGGTTAATCTTCTGGTTAATCTTTTGCCGTAGGAATATGGAAAGATTTTGATAGAGTGTGGCGGCACAAAACTTTGATTTCTAAAATTACTTTTCCTGATTTGTCTTTCCTTCTTTGTAGCCTTCTTCCTTATTTCCTTTCCGGCCACCGTTCATTCTTTAAATCTATCAGTAGTTGTGGTGCACAAAGTCTCTTTTTTTCCAGTTTTCATTAATTTACTCTCATCTTCCATTTCGTCATCAATACATTAGTGTTTCATTTTTATAAGTGTTATATTCAAACGAAAATAGCTAACTCTACTGTAGGTACGTGGCCACGGAGCAACTGAACTCTGATATTTTAAATAGCATTTGTAATTGGGGTAGAGAAAAGTTTGATTCTTTTCAGAGCCTCAAATATTAAGTTCCTTTATTTCCCAACCGAAATAATCTTACACACAATTATAACACCTTTGAAAACATACAACTCAAAACCCTTCTGTCCATGAATGATATTCATGGTATTTCCTTTAATCGAGAGCCTTCTTGGGGGCATCAAGTAATTTCTACCATCAAAAAATTTCTAAGATATAACCTCAGTTGCTTGTTCTACATAGTGACGTTGCTCATCACTGTATGAAGTAGCATGTTCGTCGCAAATTTGTGATGATTCCACTCAGACAGTTTCCTTTCCATCCTTTCCTGGCCGTCGAATTGTTGCATCACTCTCCATATGACATCGCTATTAAGGCGTGCACTGTTTTTCTGAAATCTAATAGCATAAATCCTCGTATTAGAAGAGCTCGTGTGACTTATCTTTCAACATGTTCTCATCGTTCTTCTGTCCAACTCTCTGATCTAAGATTTCACCACCTTACAATGATCTAAGATTTCACCACCTTACAATGATCTAAGATTTCACCGCCTTACAAATTCTTACATATTACCCTACTCGTAAAATCTAGAAAATTCTTTCCTCTTTTTTTTTTCTCCAATTTACTTTGATTAACATTTTTTTTAAACATCGTGAATCCGGATCGTCTCGGTCTTTAATCAGATAATGGAACTGATTTTGCCTCAAATCTGGTGAACTGTATATATATATATATATATATATATATATATATATATATATTATATATATATATATATTATATATATATATATATATATATATATATATATATATAGTATATATATTTATATATAAAAGTATATATATATATATATATATATATATATTATATATATATATATATATAATATATATATATATATATATATATATTATATATATATAATATAATATATATATATATATTATTATATATATTAAAATAATATATTATATATATATATATATATATATATATATATATATATTATATATATTTATATATATTAATATATATATAATATATATTATATATAATATATATATATATATATATATATATGCCTATAATATATATATATATTATAATATATATATATATATATATATATATATATATACATATATATATATTATATTATATAAATATATATAATGATATATATATATATATATAATTATATATATAATATATATATATATATATATATATATATAATATATATTTATATATATATATTATATTATTATATATATATATGATATATATAGATATATATAAGAATATGGATTTTTTCCACCACAACACACACACACACACACACACACACACACACACACACACACACAACACACAACAAACACACACACACAAACACAAACCAACAACACATACACATATATATATATATATATATATATATAAATATATATATATATTATCTATATATATATATAATATATATATTATATATATATATATATTTATAATATATATATATATATATAATTATATATTATATTATATATATATATATATATATATATATATATATTTAATATATATATATATATATATATACTCCTCTGTCCCAAAATTAGGTTTACTGAATATCCCATAAACAACTGAGTAATGTAGCTCCTCCGTGACGTATACGAGTGGGTAGCTAGTTACCACC
>JABUQX010120779.1:2500-5000 GCA_015478945.1 Trachelipus rathkii | reverse complement strand
TTAAAAATTTTTATTTTGGGAGTGTTGTTAGGAAAGATATATTTGCTGGTGTTTTGCCTCGAAAGAGTGTGTCGAGTGACTGAAGGACTGATTCTGAAGAACAAGGTGCATTTAGAAGTGGTAGAGGATATGTGGATCAAATCTTCACATTGAAACAAATCATTGAGAAAATAAGGAAGAATAAATTGTATTTAGGTTTTATGGATTTGCAACAGGCGTATGACAGGATTAATAGGGAAGCTCTATGGCAGGTGTTAGTGAAATATGGTGTTGTGGTAGGCTTCTGAATGGAATCAAAAGTATGTATGACTATAGTGAAGCGTGTGTGAGAAAAATGGAATCGCCAAGTGATTGGTTTAATTAATTATAGCTGGAGTTGAGGAGGAGATGTTACTGTCACCTTGGTTATTCAATTGATATATAGATGAGGTTATGAAAAAATTAGAGGTGGGGGTGGCAGGAGATAGTGTTCGAAAGATGGAGAATGGAAGAGAGTGGAGTGTGCCCTATTATATGTGGATGATTTGTTTTTTTGTGGCGAATCTGAAGAGAAGTTAGTGAGAGGATTGGTGAAGGAGATTGGAGGTGTGCAAAAGAAGGAGTTGAAAACTAAGCGTAGATAAGAGTAAGGTTATGGTTATGTGTGAGGACAGTCCTCTGTGTGAAGTTATGTTAGATGGTGAGCAGCTGGAACAAGTCAGAGTTTAAATATTTAGGATATATGTTGGATGAGAAGGGAATGGATGATGAAAAGTGTAGTAGGGAAGTTGTGATTGGCAGGAATTTGGCTGGTGGAATTAAATTGTGGGTGGATGTAAAGGGACTAAATCTTCAGTGTGGTTTTACATGAGGTATTGTTGTTACCTGTGTTAATGTATTAGTAGTGGTAGGACTATGGTCTGGAATAAGAAGTATAGATCTAAAGTAAGTGTTCAGATGGACAATCTTAGGGACGTGTTAGGTGTGAGAAAATTGATGAAATGAGGAATGAATGTATTAAAGAGCTGTGGGGTGTGAAGAAAGGGGTAAATGAGAGAATAAATGAAAGTACATTGAGATGGTTTGGTCATGTGGAAAGGATGGATGATAGTGAGTTAGTTAAGCGGATGTATAGTGTTGAGTGTGCTGGGAATCAACCAGCTGAGAGACCGAAGAAAAAGTGGATTATCAGTAAAGGAATGCCTGGAGGAGAGAAATGTGAGTTTGGCAGAGGTGAGAAGGTGCATAATTAGGAGTGAATCGGGGTTTTTGTGAGGGGTTGGTTGAGTCCACCTGGGTCAAGGGATGAACCCTACACTGGCTTGCAATAAATTCTTCATCAGCCTTATGTGGGAAACCTTATCAAAAGTTTTGCTAAAGTCTTGATAATATATATATTTAGAGTTTAGCAAAGCTTTTTATAAGGTTTCCCTCATGCGGCTGATGAAGAAGTTATTGCGTGGAGTGGTACATGGTTGGATTAAAGAGTGGTTGTGGAATAGAAAACAGTGTGTACAACTAAATGGCAATAAGTCATCATGGGAAATAGTGAAGAGTGGTGTCCCACAGGGTTCAGTGCTGGGGCCACTATTGTTCCTCATATATATAAATGATATAGGCCAAGGACTTAAATGTAAGGTTTGTAAGTTTGCCGATAATATCAAAGTGGCTACCTCGCTTATTAATAGTGAAGGATGTATAAAGATTCAGAATGATCTTGATAAACTTCTTGGGTGGACAGATAAGTGGCAAATGAATTTTAATAGTAAAAAGTGTGAGGTTCTTCCCCTAGGTTACTCAAATAAGAGTTTTGACTACAATATGAATGGTGATTGGCTTGAGTCTGTGTGTAATTATAAGCAGTAATTTGAAAATAGCTAATCAGTGTTGAAGCAAGGAATAAAGCTAATAAGATGCTGGGCATAATTAAATCGCAATGTTGTTTACAGGAGCAAGGAGGTTATAAGTAAACTTTATATAAAGCTATTAGTATAGGGACCGTATATTAGAGTATTGTGCACCAAGTTTTGGGCCCTTATTTTAAAGTAAAGACATTAGTATGCTAGGAGAAAGATGCAATGAAGAGCAACAGGGGTAATTTCTGGGTTTGAGTGTAAAATATATGAGGAGAGGCTGAAGGAGTTAGGAATGTTTTCTGTAGAAAGGCGATTTCTCAGAGGGGACATGATACAAGTCTATAAAATATTTACATCTATTGATAATACGGAGGCCGATAAATTCTTCATAAGTAGAGCACAGACGGGAGACCAGGGGCATAGTAAAAAAATTAAGAAGAAAAAGCATGCCTTCTTGATATAAGAAAGCATTCATTCTGTAATAGATTGTTAAACTTTGGAATGATTTGCCACAGGAGGTTGTTGATGCGACCGATTGCAATCTTAAGAAAGGATTGGATAGGTATATGGATGGTTTGGGTATCATATAGTATATTTTGACTAAACCAAATTGGCAGGTTTTTAGTTACAGTAGTTACTAAGGTTAAACTGCATGTTACTATAAA
>JABUQX010120778.1:20000-30731 GCA_015478945.1 Trachelipus rathkii | reverse complement strand
TGATATAAATTTTATAAACATGTAACCTATAATATTTATAAATATTTTTCTAAATAAAATTTTCATTAATTTATAATATTTTTCTACCTTGTTTTATAATTTATATACTATATATATGTGATAGATTGATTTATTAGATAATATTATAAAACTATTTTATAACTCTTAATGTTGTTTATTTATAAGCATAACATACAATAGGGTACTATTTTTTAAACAATAAATATATTTATATACATTATATTTAACAAAGTAGGTATATACTTATAACCTTTATTTAACGTATATATATATATAAAATATATATATATTATTAATATATATATAAAATATTAATATATATAATAATATATATTAATATATATATATATATTAATATATTTATTATATATATATATATAATAATATATATATAATTAATAATATTAATATATATATATTATATTAATATATATATTAATCTTATATATTATATATCAGGATAGGTCGGCTCGTTATTCTGATTACCAAAGTGTTCAGATCTATCGCTTGTTTGGGCATCCCTGTAGCGCATGTTTGCCGCCACACCCATACCATATTTATATTAAACTATAATCTTGCATATTAGTGTAGGCAATAATAACTATTTATATTATATTATTGTATACTATTTAAGTTTTATTATATAATGTATAAAGGTATATAAAATTATTAATAGATAAATTAATAATTACTATATATCATATATATTATAATATACACTCTAATTCATTTAATAATAATTATATTGTAATAATGTGAATATAAAAATGAAAAGTCATCAAATTTTAGTTAGTGCAAAATGTCAAATAATAACACATAACATGATGTTTGTCAGAATAGCTTTTAAATACACTATGCTCCTATATGGGATTACACTATTTCGTATTAGATGATCAAACAGCCTCAACTGAGCGCGTCCATATATTATCGTATACATCGATTGTGTGAATTCTGGAAACAAATATGATACTCTCCATAAGTAGATTATGACTGATAAATGCTCTAACACCGACACACACATTATGCTGAGAGTGACTCTATTCTTAAAGAATATCAAAAAGCAGCATCCACACCTCTCCGACATGTATATTACTGACATATCTAACGCCCTTTATGTGAATAACGAAACAATTCGGGAACTAATTGACTCCCAGTGTTTCCACACTTATCCTACCATAAACGATCTCGGCGATAGCAGAGGAGCGAGAGTGAGTGCGTTCATATTGTGTGTTGCTCTAGGATTGTCAGATAGCTCGCTCTTTTATATATATTATAATTCTTCTTTTCTCTCTCTTCTCCACTCTCTCTCTTCTCGTTCTCTCCTCTCTCTCTCTCTCTCTACTCTCTCTCTCTTCTCCTCGCTCTCTCCCTTCTCTAATCTATCTATCTATCTAATCTATCTATCTATCTATCTATCATCTATCTATCTTTATCTATCATATCCGTGATCTACTATGCCAACGTATCTATCGTGAGCAAGGCGCTGATTAATATAAAGTATATGAGTAAGTATCGATATACATACTATATTATATATATATATATATATATATATATATATATATATATGGCATCCATGTCGTTATCCGCCTCCAGGTAAGTTTGAAGCCAATTTTTTTTTTAAAATCTACTTAATCGCAATAAAGTATTGAAAGCTCTCTTGGGGCCATTATGCGTTTTATTTTATTTATTTTTTTTATAACAAACAAAAGTGAAATAAATAAATATACAAATTAAATTACATTACACATAAGTTAAGTAAAAAGGTCATCTTAGAGTTTAGTTAGTTTGAATAGATTTTAATTGTACATAAGCGTATATTTTAGTGGATAAGTTTCAAACGCTGACAAAGATGTGAACGTTTTTTTTTTTTGTTTAAATATTTTTTAGAGGTGTGAGCTGCTTAATATTAAGTTTCAATTGACTTTAGGCATTTTCACTTTATTTTTATGAAATATGTTTCGAATTCAACAAACAACGATGTATAGATAACTATATGAGGCTGGAGGGCGGATATAAATCTGACATTGATCCATATCATATATAATACCCTTCTTAATAATATTATTGCTTAGTACCTATATATAGTATCCCTACATTATATAACTAATATAATATTATATATATATAATATACGTATATATATATACCGTATATATCTATAATATATATATATATATATATATTAATTTGTGTGTGTGAAATTCAGGATGCAACCACCTATAAATTGTAGGACGAGCCGCCCCTGATATATATATATATATATATATACTATAATATATATTATTAATATTACTATCACGGTACTTAAGTATATATATATATATATATAGTATTATATATATAATATTATATATATATATAGTAGTGCTAATACTAGTATATCTATATATATATATATAATATTAAATATAAATTATATATATATATAATATAATATATATATAATATATATATATATATATATATAATATTATATATATAATATATATAATATATATATATATATATATATATTGATTTTTCTTTATAGATCAGAAGAACATTTACATTTAGTGGACATTCACTCATTCCGCGACGTGGAATTGTATAAAAATAGATTTCGCACATCTGTATATAAAAAGGTGCAAAGCACTAAAAGATTCTTATTGTATTTGGCCAGATACATGTTTTCATATAGAGACGCGACACGTTATGTACAATTTATTTTCGATAGAGACAATTTCCTTTCTGGATATATTTTTCTATTACTCTCTCCTCCAGAAAATTACTACCAACACATTCTCAATAAGTACGTCTAAATAGTTGTTAATATTTTAATTATTTTTATTATTATTATTATTATTATTATTATTATTATTATTATTATTATTATTATTATTATTATTATATTATTTTATATTAAATAAATTTTCTTGGCTTGTTTATTTATTTTTTATATTATATTTTATATATTTAAATATTTTTATATTTTTTATTTATTTTAATCTTGTTTTTTGTTTAATTTTTATTTATTAATTTTGTATTTCTTTATTTTTATTTATTAATTAATATTTATTTAGTTATTTATTTTTATTTCTTTATTTTTTATTTATTTGTTTACATTGAAATTTTTATTTTTTTATTTGCTTTAATTTATTTTTATTTCTTTATATATTTATTTACATTGTTTTACGTAATTATTTTCTTTTATTTACTTATTTTTATTTATTTATTTTTATTTATTTATTTACTTTTATTTAATTATTCATTTTTATTTATTTATTAGTTTTTTATATCTATTTATTTTTATTTATTTTTATTTTTATTTCTATTAAAGTTCCTATCTAGCAAAGGGGTGTCAAACATATAGCCCGCCGAACGGAGCCGCTGCGCGAAGGGTTCCCATCCAGCCCACGGTTAGATTTAAATTATAAAAATAATAATTAAAAATAATTAAAAAATCATTGCTGTATGGGATATTATTCATTTTTAGTTAACTTCAATTTTCAAAAATAAAAATCGTACTATCTGACAACTCAGACGTATTGAGTCATCCCTCTAGAGCCAGCAGCACTAGATTTCAGGTTCATTCTTGAAAGTTTTTCTTGTGTAATGATTAAGTGAAGCTTATGTATATTTCATAAGTTCATCCTCTTGCAAAATATTATAAATTTCTCTTTAATCATATACCCCAATATGTCAAAACAAAGAAAGATTGATAGAGAATGCAGAACAGTGAACAAATCATGGATAGATTTATATTTTTGCCTCTAATCGAATTGTAATCCTACGTGTTTGATTTGCAGCAAACAAATTGAGGTTGCGAAGGAGTATAATGTTCAAAGACATTATAAAACTAACCACCAAGCTAAATATCAGTGTTATGATGGAAAGCTACGTAAAGAATTAATTTCCAAAAAAAATGTGGAATGGAGCAAGATCGTGTGTGTGTGTTCTTACAGATGTGTTCTCCTCAAATGATTGGGCATAATTTAGGTGCAATTTCCAGATTAAAATCAAAATTGCATTCCCTGAATAAAGATGATCTCTTTGAAGTCACTTCATTACACATTGTGAAATGCTTTGTTGCAAAGCCTTTAAAATGAATCGTGTTATGGATATTGCAGTAAAAAGTGTTAATTTTATTCATAATCGTTCCATAATTTACCGACAATTTGATGACTTCTTGAATGACATTGATATTCCATTTGAATTTCCTTGTCATAGATGTGTCCGCTGGTTCAGTAGGGGCACTGTATTGAAAAGATTCTATTCACTGCTCGATGAAGTTAAAATTTTCATAGAAATGAAAGAAAAAAAACCTGAACCAAATTACAATAAAGGGATTCAGGATTTGTCTTTTATGGCTGACATGATTGGTCATTTGAAAGCTGAACAAAAAATTGCAAGTAAAAGCCAAGTCAATAACAGAGTTTTTAGAATCAATCTCAGCATTTGAAATGAAACTTTATCTTTGGGTCGTTCAAATGCTAAATAAAAAAGCTTTTCCATTTTGCCACTTTGAAAGATCTTCCCAATCATGAAGAATTCCCCTTGAAAAATACAGCTGCATAATTTCTGTTTTAAAAAGTGACTTCAATAAAAGGTTCACCGATTTTGATAACATAAAACAAAAATTCAATGTTTTTCTAAATCCTTTTTCTACTAAATTGGACATCATACCTGAAGAACTTCAACTCGAAGTTATAGAAATGTAGTGTGATATAGCTTTCAAGAATAAGTTTTTAGAAGTAGATATCACAACAGTTTATAAATATTTGGGACCTAAGTAGCTAAATTTAAAGATTTTCTCCTCCAAGATAATGTCAATGTTTGGTAGCACGTATGTTTGTGAACAATGTATTTTTTCAACTGAACATTAATTAATAAGTCAAAATATCGTTCAAGACTGACAAATACTTTAATGAAAGTTGCAACCGTTAGCCTATCTCCAGAGTTTAATATTTTGGTGTAAAAGAAAAGGAATCAGGTTTCAGGAGGATTTAGTAATTGTTAGAGCTAAGGTAAGAATAAAGTAATATTTCTCTGTCACTGTAAAATTAGAAATACCTATTGGAAATGTATTTTTTTTTAGCAAATTAGAGAAATTTATACAATGTATATACAACATTAAGAAATGTATAACTATAACAATTCATTATCGATTTCCATCGATCGAAATTTGCGTAAGCTCTAATCCGGCCCGCAAAGTATACCTAATGTTGCAATCCGGACCCCGAAGCACAACGAGTTTGACACCCCTGGTCTAGCATATATATATATATATATATATATATATATATATATATATATATATAATATATATATATATATATCTATAAATTATATTTATATATAAATATTATAAATGGTATATATATATATATATATATAATAGTAATATATATATATATATATAATATATATATATTATATATATATATATATAAATATATATATATATATATATATATATATATATATATATATCCGATAATTATATTTCTACATTAGTGAACTATATAGATTGTCAGATTACAGAAAAATAATATAATGTTAATATTTTTTAACAGTTGTTCACTTGAAAGTTGCATACAACATGAACTTCACCTTGAAGCCATCATTAAGATTAATAAAATGTTACTCAAAAAGAATATCCAAATGAGTGAGAATATGATGAAAATCCGGTCTCTTTCTGATCAAGCTAAGCACCTGCTGACTATTCAACGGAAGAGGACCCAAGTTAATCATAGACGAACAAAAAGACTAAAAAAAGAATTTCATATGTGAATTTTCCTACAGGAATTCCGGTCAATTTAGACTTTTTTACAGCCTTGAGGATTCTCTTATTAAAAAAAAACATGGGCGTCCAATTATTGGAGATGGCAAATATACGGGTGAGATACTAATAGTTAATATGTTATTATTATAAACATTTTCACGTCTAGGTGTATGATAACCGAAGGAGTTAAAATAAATGCACTAATTAAACAATAAGTTCCCACTCCAATTCATCCCTAATATACATTTTAAATTTTCTATAATACTTTACGATATCGCGAGCTTAGTGTCTTGGTTCTCTCTCGTGAAATTCAAGATCGAGGAGCGTGAAACCAAAAAATTATAAAATATATAAATAAAACTAGTAATTAAATTAAATTATAAATTAACTATGTGAATAATTATTATGTCTCTTTTTGGCTAATATATTAATTATACATATTTTATATATATAATGTGGTAATAGTAGTGCTGAGGGGTGTCATCCCCGATGGATTAACTCATAATATAAAACCCTAATAATATAAATATATTACTTAAATATGTAATATATATAAGCTAGATAAATTATAATCTATATCTATCAGGCTTAGAAAGGCTTATATATGGTATTCAAGTTACATAATTTTTCAAAGTACAAAAGACAAGTACTCTAAGAATAGAATTGCTTCAAGTCCAAGTAAAGTTCAAAGTTACAAGTACTTTTCTTAAAAATTTATATATCAATAGTACAAGTACACTAAGTACATAGTAATTTCAAATAAAGTACCAAGTACATAGATAAACAAAGTATCTAATTATATGTAAACTATGCATAACATAATATATATAAAGTATATAATAAATATATATATAATAATATATATTAATTTAGATAATATATATATATAATAAATATAATTATTATAATATATATATTATATTAATATAATAATATATATATATAATTATATATAATAATTAACGATCAATCATCAATTCATAAATCATCAATACATCATCAGCATCATGAATACATCATCATCGATCAATCTCATCACCATCTTCTCTTCCCAAAGACTGTTGATAGGTCCACAAGTGCCTAATAACATTGCACCGAAACAAGCAAAAATAATAGTAGAAAGAGAGATGCTGAGGAAGCAAGGTAGAAAACGCACAGTCAGCCATATAGTACCGCCCCCTTCGAACTTACCTCCAACAGGATTGCAAGTACCCATTCGGTTACCAGACTTAGTGTCTTTAAGATTTAGTCCCGCTTAAAACATAAAGGTCATTTAGTCTAAAGAAAATATTCCACAAACCTAGAAATGTCTTTAAATCCGGGACCATACGCATTAATTTTGGTTGTACCTCTACGCTTATTGCAATGAAAAACTTCGTCTCTCTCAATTTCTTGGAACCCACTTTATGGTGGCTTAAATAAATATTCAAAACTTCATACCGCCTCACAAAAAACCCCGCCTTCACTCATAAAAGAAAAACCCAAGGGGTCATAATATATATGGCACCGTATCTATCTTCAAGCCTCTGCCAACTTCACATATATCTTCTCTCTCCAGTCATTTCCATTTCTGACTCAGAATCCAATATATAATATATCTATAATACCGGTCTTACCATGGAATCCGCGTCGATTCCCAAAACTTACACTCACCACTAATAAATCGTTTAAACACGAAAATAATACGGGAACCATCATCCAATCCTTTCAACCAATGAACCAAACCATCTCAAGTACGTACTTGTGTCATTATGATTCTAATACTAAACAATTAACACCCATATGCTCACTCACACCAAACAAACTCTCTATTTACGTATCTCATATTTTTATCCTATTCTAATATCTACACCTAAACACCCACTAGAAAGATTGAGTCACATTCTTGAACACTATGAGTACCTTAATAATCATGTATTTTGAGGTACTCTTCGTCTACCAAGACCAAGTACCAACATCGTATATTCATCTCTCAAGAGGCCATGGTTCACAAAATTATACCTGTGCATGAATAAGACCCATAGGTGAGCTTTTCGTTAAGACTTGAGATCTACCTACATAACACACCAAACGAATTAATAATTTGCCACACAATAGACATCCTAATTGTTGCCTTAAAATTCTCCAAATTCAACATTTTCTACATACACTCTGCATCACTCGTCTACCTTAATTGTTCAAATTTTCTCAATTTTTCAATTAAAAATGTTAACATTTACCTCACCATTTCTAAAACCTTTAAACTTAATTTCATTAATAATACACGAGGAACTGTCTCTCACTACAATAAACCAATTATACCTTAACTCTTATTTATTACAGATCTTACTTTTCAAACAATCCCAACTTAACAATCTTTTAAACGCGAATATCTCTTTACTCAGATCCTCTCAAAAATCTTTCAGAGTTCGTCCACAATCAAAAACCATAATTCATCCTCATAGTATTATGGATAAGATAGAAACCCTCCATCTCATTCCAAAAATAGATCTCACCATTATTCAATAACACTATATCCCACTGCCAAACCAACTAACCTCTAAAAAATATCTTTAAATCACAATACACTAACACATGAAAAAGCCAATATACAGATTAATAGGGAGTCGCCCAATGCTGACGAAACATAGGCCAAGCAACACAACCCCTTGTTTGTCTTTCAACACTCCGCATATTATAATACTTTAGTAAGACAGCCAAATCATCTTTTCAAACAAATACTCCATTAAATAATACTTACACACGCTACTCACTAATATATTTAACAATATTTAAACAAAATAATAAACTTTAATAGTGATATAACAGTTTATACAGAAGGGTATTAATAGCTTACCTATACAACTAAATACACCATTATAAAATCACAATTATAACAAAAATTAAAAAATACCTAAGTCTTGATAAAAGAATGAAATTCACACTATATAATTAAATCCTTATAGTTATAAAGACAGCAAGTGTTAGCAAAAAGTAACAACTAAATTATCAAATGCAGCCCCCTAAAATACAATGGGTGCCATAACTCATTTAACTATTGGCCAACCCTGAGTTGAATAAAGAATCCCATATTCCAATTTATTGGAATATGAAATTTTCTTTTGAGAACTAAGAAATAAAATTTAGATTTTCCACTACAAATCCATTCTAAAGTCCACTTACTAAGGAAGCGCAAAGTAACGTTCAATTGATATGAAAATAATGATATATATAATTCCCTCCAAAATCAGTTTTCTTCAGTATCATTCAGATACAGCTAATTAATTATTTAATGATTTTATAAACCATCAACAATGTTTTTTATAATATTAACATATTACTCCAAATTTACAAACACTTCAATAAACTAATTACTTGCTATATAATGAAATATATACTATTACATGAATTGTTTACATTAACAAACACTAATTATTACCCGTCCTAATATACTAGATCTAAATAATCATATAATTAAGTTGTTTTCGAATTCGTTTAACACAAAGGATTTACTAAATATTGGTTCTCTCTCTGCAATCCGAGCTCTAGGAATCTAATAACCCTCCTATAACACGCTCTCTGATATTCTCCACATATCTTCCGCAAAGATTCCTTAAAATACTCAAGCATCGGATGTGTCTGTACACATTCGGAGCCGTTGGCCATAAATAAATGTAAGATATTAAGTATAAATACTATAATGAAAATTTAGGAAAGAACCTATGTCTAAGATAGTAGAATGAATACGCACTTGGTTCTTAACGACTCATGGTTTAGTAGAGCAAGAATGATGAAATATAATCAGGTTTCAGTCATAGAATCGGGTGTATGAGGTAAAAACAATAGGCACTAGGTGAAGGCATATTAAAGACATTATAGTAAGTTGAATTAAATTGATATCAGATTATAAGGTAAGCAGGTAAAGTAGGATGATCGAGGGCTACTCAATATGTAGATACAATAAGTGAGCTATAATCATAGGTGTCATATGGGTTGCAAAGCATTAGAAATTGGGCTGAACACGCCGAAGACAAGAGAGTCTTGTAGAGTACACCATGGAGGCCGGGGAATATCATTAAGGATATAGAGAAATATTGAATTACAGGGTGATTGTAAATAAGTGTATAGGGTATTTATTTGAAATAAACTACAGATTAAGAGTTAAAGGTTGATGGTAAATTTAGAAAGTTGAGGACAGATCCTCAGTTGTAGAAGTATATGGCTAGATATAGATGGTTGAGCAGACTTAGGAACAGGTGACTGAGTTTAAATAATTAAATAGAGATATTAATATTTGTTTGACAAATAAGGAAACCGGATTGATAATTGCTTCGAAGAAAGATTATAGTAAGAAAGTTGTGAATTACATGAGAATTTGGCTTGGTGCAATTAAATCCTTGGGTGGATGTAAAGAGAATAAAAGTCTTGAGTGCCCTAAGGTCTTACGTGAGGGTATGGACCTGTGTTAATGTTAATAGTAGTGAGAATAAGGTCTGGAATAAGAGGTAATAGATTAAGGTCTGTATTTGAATTCTCAGAAACCATCTTTAGGGAGTTCGTGTAGTGTAGTAGAAGAATTGATAAAATTAGAGGAAAATTGGAACGTAATTGCATAGTGCATCCTGTGGTGTGGACACCTGATGAAAAGAAGGGATATATGAAGAGATAAATTGAAAGTAACGTTGGGATGGTTTGGTCATGTGGAAAGGATGGATGATGTCGGTTGGTTTGGTTGGATGTATAGTGGTGAGTGTGTTGGGAAAAGACTGGCTGGGAGACGAAGAAAAGTGGATTGAGTCAGGCAAAAGAATGTCTGGAGGAGTGAAATGTGAGTTTGCAGGGGCAAGAAGAAAGGTGCATAATGAGTGAAGGGCAAGGGAATTTTTGAGAGGGTGTATGGTTGTGACCCACCTGGGCTAAGGGGTGAACCCCACATTTGCGAGATGCCATAGGAGGGTCCGTCGCGG
>JABUQX010120778.1:10000-17500 GCA_015478945.1 Trachelipus rathkii | reverse complement strand
TTTCCAACAAGGAAAATTATTGGCTTTCAATTGCCTTTTATCTTAATTAATTAATGCAATTGATTAGAATTGCAATGTGTTAACGGTTCAACAGATAGCACAATCTCTAGAGCCATATTAGATCGAAATATGTCAAATAGAAGTTATTCAATTGCAAGATTATTCAAAATTGGTTAAATTTCTCTAATTTTTCTCCTATTCTTTTTTATTTTTTTTTTTATTTTCAGAAAATATTGCTTACTTCTCAGTAGATATTTCCAATAAAATTCAAAAATTAAGATTTGAAAAAAAAAATTATAATAAATAATATTAAGTAAAGAGAAGTTGAATTATTGACAGAGTGTTGTTATTAAATGATGCGGGGCATTCTTAGCAAACAGAATGCTCACAAAAAGAGAGTGTAGAATTCTCTGAGGTGTAAGGCTAAAATGACTTAGTTGTGAAAAATGAGGAGGTGTCTCGCTCAGCGAATGTGTGATTATTATGATACTAAAGAATAAAGTATAGAAACAACGACAAACAGTGTCTGGAATTTAATAACATGATAAGCCATTCAAAATGGCTTAGAAAAATAGTTTAAATATTTAGGATATTATGTTGAGCTGAAAACATAAGTTAATCGGTACCATACAGCTCTACGTTTAGGAAAGTAAATGTTGATATAAACTGAAAGATTGGGATAGTAGGAGCTCCTGTGCATGTAACACTAAAAACTTAGATGAGAAAATCAGTTTAAGGGGAACTACTCGTAAGATGAGTTTGTCAGCATAGGTGTTTCTCAACAGTTATTATAGTGTGACTCTGTGTATTAATGTGTACTTTGATAGGTAGTTAGTAAACGTGGGAAAGAAAGTAGAGAGGGTGGTTAATAGTATCATAGAGTATCAAGTGCTGCTCGATGATAGAAAATTCTATAATGCAAGAAAAGTTCAAAAAGTTAAATCATAGTTCAGGTGTGATGAAGTAAGACTCTAAGCTTAAAATCCATGAAATGTATCATTGTGTGACTCGATTTTTTCTAGGATTGCTTCAATGTTATTTCTAAAAACCTCTCGACAGAGTCTACTCTCTGAAGATGAAAGGTCGTAAAAATGAGAAAGAATAAACGAGGTACATTGATATTGTTTGGTTTGCCCTTTAAATTGTCGTTTTGGCTATGCGGATACCATAAAATAGAAATGTGTTATGTTAGTAATATAATGTAGAATAGATGACATAGAGAAAATCTTAAACCGACTGAGATAAAAGACCATTGACGAGGCTAGAAAAGTGCAAGAGATATACAGAAGTCATTATGTTAATGGAGACGTGATAGCCATAAATACGATATGAAGTCCATTAAATGATGATGGAGCCGGGGAGTTTTAGAGAAGGAGGAATGTCATATTAATGCGTGGTAAATGTATTGTTTGAGTTCTCGAACAGTAGGTGTGACTCATACTAGGGCTGAGCCAGGATATGAACTTACACATTGACGAGATGTGCTCACAGTGAGTAGGTTCTATATCTAAATCTACTGATGAAGCTCAATAGGGATGGATTTTCATGACAGCGGACGAGATCTTACTTAAGGGTATTATAAGGGGATACTTTAGGTAAGATTAGGAGAGGGGTTACTTTTCTTTTTCGACTTGAGTTTAATGTGTACCTTCTAATTAATTTTGTTTCCGGTGTATGTCGAACCAAACTTTCCCTAAATCTGGGGAAAGTAGATGGTATATTATGATTATATTATATAATATATATATTAATATTATTAATAATATATTACATAATATATAATATATATATTTAATTAATATATTAAATATTATTATATATATTTAATATATTATATTATATATATTATAATATATTATATATTATATAATATATATTAATTAGTAGATAAAAACTTAATAACATTATACTTAAGTCGATTCTTAACTATTTAAAGTTTAGAAAATAACGAAAATACGAGGTTAATACACATTTTAGGGAATAATCAAGATTTGTATAGTTAACGTGTGAGCTTGCATTCTAATTATTATAGGCGATCTTAATTGGATAACGCCTATAATATTTATATATTATATTATATTAAATATATATTTAATATTATATATATATATATATATATATATATATATATTATATTATTATATATATATTATAATATTATATATTATATTAAATTTTATATATTATATTTATAATATATATAATTATATATATATAAATTTTCCTATAGTTTATATATATATAAGGTTATAAAATAAATAAGTAGTATTTAGTTCAGTTTATAATATAAACTTTAAGTTCATATATATATATTTGAATAAATGTGAAGAATGAAAAATTTTACTGTATATAAGAGTATTTATATAATTGTTCTCATTTGATTTCAGAGTGTAGTAGTATTTCGTTAAAATTCCAGGATATAAGGAAGGTTTGTAGAGAACCTACTATAAAGAAAATGTTTAATTTCGCTTGATAATAGCGATAAAACGGATAACTTTCAGTATCCTAAAGCTGATAATGACATTGAAATACAGTCTCCCCTGAATAAATAGCATAAAGATACATACTCCGATAGAAAGGTACGTGAGATGGTGTGCAGATTTCTTCTCTTTATGAACTCTTTTTACATTTCCTATAATTTATCTCTTGTTCACTTAAGAGATATATATAATTATAGTAGTACATATGAATTCTCTAGGTTTTTCTCCTCTCCCGAGCAGACATTTAAGTCTCGTTATATTCTATTTTTATTCTCGCGCTCTAGAGATATAGCTCTAACGATATCTCAGACGTACTCAACCGTTACTAAGACATTGGATCAGTTAACTACGGGCTTTTTTAAAGCTCATAAACGAGTTTATGAGATTTTAATAGTTTTTTGAGTTTCGCGCTACACATATGGTAATAGCTCTTACGTACTCATACCACTAATTTCAATCTTGGTAGGCTCACTAGGATTCTTAACGTGATAACGTACGCATTCCTACTAGATAAGGTTACGTATTAACTCTGATCATCGAACCTTTATTCTTAAGTCTAGGATTATTTATTACAAGTTTGTTTGGCTACCACACAAGATTTTTCACACCCACATAATTTACATCACCTTAACTTAACTAACTATTTACTACTCTATCTACTTACTAATATAATAATAATAATATAATAATAATGAATAATATAATATATATAAATTAATTAATTAAATTAAATTAATTAATAATGTATATATAAATTAATATTAATAAATAAATTAACAGTAATTAAAAATAATAATTCAAATAATTCTTAATTAAGTTAAATATATAATTAAATAATTAATTATTAATAATATAATAATATAATAAAATAATATATATAATAAATAATTATAATAATATATTTGAATTAAAATGATTAAATGATATAATTAGTCCATATAAATAATAATAATAATAAAAATAATAATAATAATAATAATAATAATAATAATAATAATAATAATAATAATAATAATAATAATAATAATAATAATAATAATAATAATAATAATAATAAAAACTAATGGTAATAAAAACAAACATAGAACTTAAATAATTAAACTAACTAAAATAAAATAATAATAAATGCGAATAAAATTTAAATTGAAATAAATATGAACTATCAAAAATATAATTCAACATTCTTTATGGTTTTCTTAAACGTAATTTCAATTTTTGATTTATTTTCTCTTTGTGTAAATTCTCAATGAGCTTAGGAAGTAATATCACTTGTGTTGTGAAAACTCTTCGAGATATGATATTTGTTCCTAAAATTTTCCTCTTTAATAAGATTAAACTTTTACTTACATAGAAATTAATTTGATATTTATTATAAATACTTGATAGGATTTCCAAAAAAAAAAGATTGTTTTATTATTTGATCATTCATTTGCATATTAAAACTTATATTGTTATGATTCATACCTGAAATATGAAGAAAAATTAGAATAGATTTATTCTAATAAGTACCAAGTTCACTCGCAGTTCGAAGTTGGTCACTCACTAAAAAAAAACATTTTTATTTATATCTTCAGAATTTTCAAGAAGGCTCTTTGTTGTCAAGAAATTTTTTAAGGTGAAATATAAAAAGCATACATTTCATTTTTAATTGAATGATTAATTTTCCATATTATATATATATTACATATTATTGTTGTTTCAATCTCATTTCTCTAACTAAAGTAACATTATTTTAGCTTTTAATCTTTGGACACAATCATAATATAAACTCAAATATTCTTTACTATCACTTTGCCAAAAAAAAAAAAACGTTCTAAGAGAGTGTTTATAAAAAGTGGGTATAAATTCAATAATCCTTTAGCAAGATAAAGAAGAAAAATCGAGATGAATAATATATTATTTATTTTTGTTTATAAACAACGTGAGGCCATCCTCATAACTTGTATTGATCTGTTACTAAAAATCTTTAGAGATCATAGATATAAAACTTTACCAAAGTGTTTTATCTATATCTAATATTGAATACTAGAAAAAAAAAAATAAAATAAAAAAAAAAAAAAAAAATAATAACTATAATGCTACTTATAAATTATAGTTGCTACTTAGATAATTTAAAATAAAAAAATTGCATAATTTCTGGATGCCTCGTGCTCCGGCTCCGTGCTCCGGCTTCCGGCTCCGTGATCTCACTGCTTCTGCTTTTCTTGCTCCGGTTCACGGTCATCCAGGCTCCGGCTCCAGCCCATATGATATATCAATAAAATATTATATTTTCTTAATTCCGGCTACAAGTTCTCAGATTACCAATATCAATTTTATTTACTGATTTTGATCACACTGGTTACCGGTCTACAACCCAAAGAGCCTGGATAAAAAATCATCTCAGAGGGGTATAAAAATCTCATTTTTTTCAAGAAGAAAGAATCGCAAACAGTGTTATATAGTTAGTATATATATAATATATAATATAGTATATATATATAATATATTTGATATAGTGTAATTGAAAATAGCATGGTTATATATATATAGATTTAGCTTATATTGGTTTATTAATAATCTACATACGTTGAATAATAAGTAATATATATATATATATATATATTTATAATAAGCAACTAATATAACTATTTAATTATATCTAAATATTATATATGTTCAATAAATTTCCAGCTTTGAACTACGAAGTTATATAAAGATATAAGCATCTTATAACCGTATTCTATTTAGGATATCTCGCCATAAATAAGTGCATTAAAACCTAGTTCCTTGAATTTAATACTGTATATAACTATTTAGCTTGTGTTATATTATAATTTAGCTAATTAATAATACTCTCTAATAGTTCTCCGTATACATCTCTTCTTATAAGATCACAAGACTAGATATTAATCGTCCTTTTTATGTATTATTATAATCCTTATTAATTTGTTCAATATATTTAGATGTAATTGGTACGAATATTATGGATATTAAAATATGCTGTTATATAATATAAAAAAAAAATAATTTTATTTTATACATATAATGGAATAAGTAGTATATCAGCTAACAGATTATTACTCATAATAGCTGTACATCACTAATTTTGTGTATATCCACGTATCGTTTCATCATGGGTATATTAAATTTTTATAAGGTGTATATGTCGAAGTGCCGGTTAGATTAAGGCCTGACTACGCATCTATAACTTGTCATAGAAGACTCCTGATGGAGTCCCATTACATATATTTTTTTCTGTGTACGGTAGGTGCTCAGGAATAGAGACCTACGTATACATTAAGGTATGTGATACGCTAGTCACAAGATATACATAAGTATACGTTCATTACTCTATTGTATTATCAGCGTTTTTCTGAGATACCTATATACGGTAGTGTAAGTTTTAACCAGTCTGTAAGAGATCCTAGCTAGCGATACTATTATACCTACTTTGTGCTTCAACTCGACGTCTTTATCATTATGGAGGTGCTTTTAGCCGAACCTCTGGGTTGATATATGTTTTAGTCTTGACTCTTCATGTGTATACCAGAACCTGTGTCAATCTTCACTAGGTTGCTACTAATCCAATCACCTAAATCATTTTACCAACTCGTCTTAATATATATTATATATATATATGATATATATATATGTGACTGCTTTGCCTGGACTCTGCTCTCTACGGAGGTCGTCCCACCATCACCTATACCTCCCATATTCACTATTGCTTTCTCGATGTTGAGTCGTGAGGTAGAAGGCTTTCCCACCCCCTCTTTGTCTGTTTTCCCCATTCTCGTCATTTGTGATAGACCATAAGAGGCTCTGTCTTATAAAGAATCACTATAAGACATAAAGTGAGTAATAAGGAGGGCGGACTCGTTGATACCTTTGTCATGTCAAGGAGTAGCTCATTCATAATTTATCAAGGTTCATCTATATGCCTCTGTGCCAGAATTATTGCTCCGCTTATATCATAATTATAGATAATCAAATCCTTAAGTAACCCCTCATCATTTATTCGACTATGTGAGATGCGTTCCACACCTCCCTATAGCGATAGGTGAAAAATTCCGCGAATAGTAACTTGAAGTAGAGGAAAATATATACTAATTTTTATAATACTACTAATTCTATAAGTCATTATATCCATGTACATGAAAATAATCCACTTTACATATATCTATTTTATAATAAGTACTATATTATAATTTAATATATATTTATATATATAATTATAGATATATATATATTATATATATTTATACAAGTATGTTATATATATATTATAATTATATATATTATAATTTAATATAATAATATTATATATAATTAATATATTAATGATATATATATATATATTATATATATATATTAATATTATATATATATTATATATAATATATATATTAATAATATATTATTATATTATTATATATTATATTAAATTGATAACTTTTAACGGAGCTTTACGTTCAGTTATATAAGAATATATGTACGTATAGCTGAAATGTGTGACGTCATACTCTGACGTGGGAGTTTGCGTATATATATATTATAAGTGAACGTTTTATTAACTTACTGATCAGTTACACTTGCGTGATATGTTACCAGTTAATATGTGGGATTTAATTAATATATATTATCTATATATAATTATAATTTATAATATATATTAAAATATATATATTATATATATATATATATATATACATTATATAATTATATATATATATATTAATATATATATATATAAATATATATATATATATATTATTTATTAATAATTCATGTGTTGGTGTAAGTGTTATTTTAGAAAAGCTTAGGCATAAGTATATTATATGCGGTAAATTTTATTGTAATGAAACTGGCGACATGTGGAATATATATGTAGGTAAATGATATAATATTGTACTATATTGAGTGAAAATTATTAGTTTTTTCAGTTTTTTAGAATAATAGTATTTTATCATATGTTGAACAACTAATGTTAGTATTCTAAAAATAACTGTAAGCATTAAAAACTAATTCTTATTTATAT
>JABUQX010120778.1:0-7500 GCA_015478945.1 Trachelipus rathkii | reverse complement strand
TATATATTTAATATGATAATATTATATTATTATATTTATATTATATATAATGATATATATTAATATATTAATATATATTAATATATATATATAATAATATATATATATACTATATATAACTTAATTATTAATTTATATTATATAAGATAAAAAATAATGGATTTTAAAAGTAAATAAGTGTTATACCCTTTTTTTTATATAATATTTCATATATTTTATTTTTAGTTATACCTTCTTTAAGTATTAGCCATTAACCAAATGATTTATTATTATATGGCTAAAATTATACAGTGAAAAAATAGATAACTGGAATCCTCAAGATTGTTATTTGACGACCATAAACTAACTAATCGTGAAATAGACGTTACAAAGTAATCTACTATAAAGCTTATTCTCCCTGGTAAAAATAGTACACTTAGAGTAATTTAGGCCGACGTAAATTTACAAATATTCCATTATAAAAATGCATTGCCAAACGATTTTAGTTTAATATTTTTTATTCTATAGTTTAACGTCCCGTTTATTTTATATTATATTATTCTCAACCAATATTCAGCTAATTCATTAATTTGATTATTATTATTATTTATATATTTTTTTTTTTATTTATAATATTTTCACTAATAATATTTTATTTACTAAGACATTACTATATAATATATATATATGGCAATATTTATATAAAATAATAATATATATAATATATATATATATTATTATTCATTAATATATATTATTAATATATTATATATATATTATTATATATATATTATATATATATTATTAATTATATATTGTTAAAATCCCCCGGAAATCAGTCCAACTTATTAAATAACAATATAAGTTAAACTCACTCCGAAAACTAGTCGACCATACACTCTCTCAACAATGAATACCATAACAAACCAAATTATAAACTATAATAATACATTAATAACAATTCCAAATCTCTGACTTCTTAACTAACATACTTCAAATACTATCTCATTTACTTTAATCAGACTCTGGACAGCAATACCTTACAGACCGTAAACATCTCTACAGCTATTCGGATGGGATGCTAATAAAAGTGTACTCTCGCAAGGTAATTCAACAAATAATACTAAACAACTATTCGCAAAACGATGACAACCTCCCTTACCCTGCAACTCGCAAGAATCTTTCCCCCTTACCACTTTAGTTCGACTAAACTCTCCCTTTATACTTGTCCTTTACAACAACATGCAAAAAGGTAGACAGATAACCATACCGTGCAAACACTACGCTAAATATAGTATTCATCCTCCACCGCTCCTGAATCCACACAACTACAGAGCTCTGTAGTGACTTTACTTAGTTCAGTAATAAAAACATTATTATACCAGATTACTCTCAATTAATAACTCTCTCTCTCAGACCTCACAACTTCACCAGTGCAACTCTCGTAACTTACTTGATGAATAGCACTTTATCTCATAACCGAGTCTCATTTGCTATATTACAGTGACAGATCTCTCAAAACCGCTCGTATGAGGAAAATAATCTCGCAAACCAAAGTCAATACTATAATGGTAACTCAGACTTCTCTCTATACTACACAAGCTAATAAGCCACTTTGAAGAAACAAACTCTGAGTGGATGCAAATATAATATGGTGAATGCTCAAACTTCACTCCTACGAAAATAATTAAATGTGTCTATTTTTATAACATAGTATTCTGCTGTGTAACTTCATTTAATTATTATCCCACTAAAATCTTGGAACAATAGCATATCATTCTTCCCAAAACTTTAAATATCCAATATAAAAATAAAATAAGACTACCTCATTCCCCAATTCCTCCTATCGCTCCATAATCTCTTCTCCTCTCCACCTAATCAGCAATACTGTCTGGAGAATCTTATATTATTATATAAACAATATATATATTCCCACATACTATATATTATAATCATAACCTTATCAAGAATTCCATACTACGGATATTTAAAGCTATTTCATTCAAACTACAACAGCCCTCATCCTACTTCCCATTCAATACAATATACTTATATAATTAATGGCTCAACCATCCCCATCACTCACAGATTACCAATACTTCACAGTCACATCACATTAACAAAGCCTTTGACATCTGTCTACTCCCACATACATATCCTTATTACAAATAAATCACATTCAGAGTCCTATGCGAACTAGGAAAGAGAGGAAGAAGAGAACGAAGTGAAGAAAGAGTGCAGTGGCTCTCATAAGCTCATGTACCTTCATATCTAAATTCAGAGCTGCCAAGTCCTCCATAAAAACACCCTCTTCTGGCAACTACACAATGTTACAGTATCTCTTATACTCTCAAGAGCGAGTTCCAGCCCATTTTGCGGGTTCCGATTCACCAATTCTCTCTCCATTCCTCTTCAATCTCTCATTTACCCGCATAGATATTATTTGTGAAACCCCAAATCTCCAAAGACTCGAACCTCAATCCACACCAAGTAAATTTTACTTTGCGCAGACACATCGCAGTTCTACATTTTATCCCAACATCCACTCTGTAAATACAGATACCCTAGCACACTCCACTCATAATAAATAAATTACTTAACCAATTATTTAAGTAAATTATGTGATTAATCATCACCAAATAGAATGACAGTTATAGCTTTATCCCCCCTTAAATCCTCTACCATTCACTCTCTCTAACCACAGTTTATACCGCCATCTCATAATCCATCAATTCCATATCCATAAGTATATTAATCATATTAATACTGATAACATAAACAACCCTACCTTATACCCCCCTTAAATAAAACCACAAATAATATTTTAGGACTCACTTACGTGAACACTACATTATAGGACTTTCTTACCCCACATCGATAACCAAATTACTTCTTCAAATACCGCAACGTAGTAAAATTAAACCCCTCCGAACCTCTCTTATCCACAACACAACTTCAGCGACAGAAAACCCACCCTTACCACAATCTACCTACAAAACCATAAACTCAATCTAAGTAAATAACATAAATAGTAAATCTATGCCTCCTCCACCTGACTAATGGTTTCCTCAGACTCACTATATCACTCAGATACCTTAAACTTCTCCTACAACACCAACTCTGCAATACAAGCTATCTACGCGCCTCTCGATACAATACCATCTCGCAGCCACTAATGTTCAGATAATTTACGGCGTTTCTCCACTGATATGTGTATATATCTAATTAGCCGAAACAACACCTCTATCGCCGCCTTGTTTTCTGCACTCGGCACTCGTAATACCATATGGATATTCCCATATACTCTCCTTCGTGACCGCTCCCCTTTAACTTGTGCTCAATCAGTCGCTGGGCGTACAATCATCTCAATTTTTTGCAGTAATAAAAGCACCATTCATACGATCGCAACTGATATTTCTCAGCACTTTACACCACAGTGCACTTCTCCATCGATTGCGCTTACCTCTTAATCCCCACCATTTCCGAATCAATGTCATACCTCTACTCCATCTCTCCGTCACCAAGAACTATAGAGACCGAATGTGTACGTAATGACATCACAAACAACATGCTCCCTCCATATCCATCTCACACAATCTCATGCGCTCATCTGTTTGTGCTCTCTACAAATCTTTAACATCTGTCCATATATAATATACATACTCTATTTTATAGCATAAAAACAGCTACACTCGTGCTACAAAATCGCCAGCTCGATGCATCTCTATCCCAACCTAGTAAGAGACACGATTGTCTAATTTTATAATATCAAATCCCACATTACCCAAGAATTCTCCTATTTGTGCTTATACGCAATGTGAATACAACCATGTACTTATTCATGATTTATGGATGTGATCTCATATAATTTTATAATCATTTTTTTCAGTGTACCTGTGTAGCTCTATATATAGGTTCTCCAAACCCTAAATTATCTATTCTTTTTATGTCTAATATGATTAATTTTTCTCATATAAAATATTCATAATATCAATTGATTCAATATCAGTATTATTTCTCCCCATCTGCACACATTTGGCGTTATTATTATAATTCCTCCTATAGAGATCTAAATAATAATAATGGATAGCTCATCATAATCTCATTTATCTTGAGTAGCTCATTCATTAGCCCTTTTCTTCGCTTCATCTCACTCTCTCTAATTTTTACTCATTATCTCCACATATTATGCTCTTGTTCTATTATTATTTATTTAAAACACAGTTTCGACAATTAAATGCATCTGTATGCCCTGATACTGTGAGAAAATCCGTGATCTAAAGTGATGTCTATGCGTGTTCTCTCTGATTTATTATCTATTTCTGGAATGTATGTGTTTTTTTTATCCTTTCTCCAAATTAATAACAGATTATTTTCTATGTGTTTTGGAGAAATTAGATTTAATTATTAACTGATTACTTAATTATTATTTAGTCAATATTAATTAATATATTATTTTAATTCCAAATAAATGATATTATATTATTATTATTATTATTATTATCTATTTTCTTATTATGTTTTCCCTTTATTATTTTTATATTTTTCTATAAAAAAATTTAATTTACTACTCTAATGTTTGTTAATAAAAATATATTAGTTATTTGCTTGAGAAAAAACTATTTCGCAATGTATGAAAACATTATGCTATTGATTATATAAATATATTAATGAATTATATTAATTTATATAATAATTATCTTAATATTATTTATAATTTACATTACCATATTTAATTATCATAATTAATTTTCTTAAATTAATTATTTAATTTAATTATTACATTAGCAATATAAATAGGGTATTTATTATAGTTTGTTATATTATTATATTAAATTATTTAATTTTTATTTTATATATTATTATTTATTATTATTTAAATAATAATATTTAATATTATTTTTATTAATTATATTAATTTATTATAATTAAATTTTTTAATATTTTAATATTAAATAAATAATAATAATATTTACTCATACCACCAAGCTCTTTCTTCTTTCATTAGTGAAAAATATAATACACTCTTTTGTCATTAAGCATAGATATAAAATAAATATTTTTAATTTTACAATTTTCTATAATATTATTAAATATTTATATTATATATTTATAATTATATATATAATATACCTATATATATATTTTATTTAATTTACCAATTATCTGATTTTATTATTAATTTTTTATTATTATTAATATTTGTTAAAAATGTTTTATAATTATTTCATATTAATATATCTCTCCTTATTATTACAAAGATATGTATTATTATATTATGTATTTATTATTAGTTTAAGCTAAAATAATTTGAATACATATAATTCTGATCAAAAGTCAAAGTACATATTTAAGTGTATAATATTTAATAAATTTATTTATTAAAATTATATTAGATATGCGTTTTTGGGTATATACTAACATTCCTTAAGACTCACTAAAAGTGAGTCGGATAATACACTCACGTTATTATATGTATATAGGTGTCTTTGCCATTTTACAACACCTGTTCACGAGTTCGGACATTTTAGCGCTTTTCTACTTACGTCCTTTAGTAAGGGTATATTTAATATTATATAATATATATATAATAAATATTATAATATATTTAATTATATAATATATATATATTATTAGATTATATTATAATATATTAATATATAATATTATTGTATTATATATTAGTATATTAATAAATATATATAATATATATATATATATTAATTATTTTAAATATATATATATTAATATATACTTATTATAATATAATATATATATATATATTATATATAATATATATTATTAATATATTATATATAATATATTTATATAGTATATATATAATTAATTAATAAATAATATATTATTTATAAAATATTATATGCATCTGCATCTCATTCTCTAGATCCAAGACCTACAGATAATATTTGCTCATTGAAATTTAATTTATATGAAGAATTGAAAATATATTTTTTTTCCATCTTATAAAATAATTTTTATATTAACTCGCTACTTATATACTATATATTTTATATAATTAATTCATAACGTGTATTAATATATATTTATGAACTTTTACCTCCATTACATCTCACTATATAATTATCTTGTATGCAATCACCTGCTAGGAAATAAATGTATATATCAATATATCCCCTGAATGAGATACCTTTGTTATTATAGTTGTTATTAAATAATTAATCAATTTTTTATTTATATTGCACGCTATTCTCTCCAAGATCTTGATCTGGACTAAAGACGTATTATAATCGTATGATATTCGATAATTTTTATAGGATTGGAATTGCGGTATAGGAGTATATAGCAGACCTGTTTATTATTATATAAATCGTATCTACATATTGACTGGGTTGAATTTTTTATATAATCAACTTAACTTGTCTCCCTCCGTTAATTTTTTTTATTATTATATAATGTACATTTTATTTGAGTAAGTACCTAATTTTTATTATACTCTTTAATAATATATTATATTCAGATAAGTTTATATAGTATTATTATCTTGCCCTTCCTTCATTGCTCAGCTGTAGACCTATCATTCGGTAATTATGTATTAGCCGTATAGTGATCATTATTATAACGCATTAAGTGGACAATATTGCACAACTTGAAGGGTATCACTAAGGTGTATATATTTAGTGATGTCATATAGTTTGAAAAATCTAGATGAATATGTGAGTGTAATTATAGTATACTGATGTTAATTTACTCCATTGATATATTAATAGTAATATATCTCATAATTTTTAGTAGAACTAATATTAAATGTTATTAATATATACATACCATAGCTATAACATATACTTGGTAAATGTTATTAATAATTTACAGGTAACTAAAGTAGATTGTTATTAACTCCTTACCCATTATCGTTTACAATTTGCTATTAATATCTGAATTCAATATATTGCCACATAATATGTTATACTCTCATAATATTTATATATAATATACTTATGTATAAATGATATCTGATAGATATAAGTGGTGTCGACAAACAATTGAATAATATTTTCCTGAAATGATTCCCCAGACTGGAGTAGTGGTCCTGAACTACACATTGATGCAGCAATACAGATGTTGAAAATTTAGTTAATTTTATACATTTAATATAATTTCATTAATATATATATTATATTATATAATAAATATATATTATATATTATTAATATATATATTATATATAATAATGATATTATAATATATATTATAAATATTATATTATAATAATTATATTTATATAATATTTTATATATATATATTATATTAATATATATTATTAATATATATAATTATATTAAATATATTTATAATAAATATATATACATATATATATAATATAATATATATATTATATATAATACTATATATAATTATAATAATATATATATTATATATAATATATTTAATATATATATATATATATATATTATATTATATAAAATATTAATATATAATACTCGTTTTAGGATAAGTATAGTATAGCATAGTTATTTTATA
>JABUQX010120777.1:2500-5000 GCA_015478945.1 Trachelipus rathkii | reverse complement strand
AAGAGTATCCCTGCAACGATTTCGAACTGAATAAAAATTAGCGAGAGTGATAGGAGAACGAGAATTTTTCCACTCCCGATACGCACTGTCTCTAGCCTGATTGGCCAGAGAACAAGCACGATTGAATCATGGATTTTGAGTAGATAAAGATTTAACCGAAGAAAGAATGAACCTGCTCATCACTTCAACGATTACAGCTCCTACCTTATCGGCAGAAGCTGAAGCGTCTTCAGGGTCAAAGCAGTCACTCCAGTTATAGTTAGTTTAAAAGCGACGCAAAGTTAAAGTGCCAGAAAAACGCATAGGTCAGGATGGAGCTGTTGGAGAGAAAGTATTGAAATTAAGAGATATAAGGTAGTGTATTTATAGAGAGAAAGACTAGTGGTGAAACATACCTCAAGTGTGTTCAAGAATTGGTTGGGATGATCCTGAATGTGTGTCAGTTCCTTAATTAGTTGCTCCAGATCGTTAAGAATGCTGAATGGTTCGGCCTCCTCCCCACCTAAATCAGTATTAGAAGACCCCAACCATTCAGTGTTGTGTACATTGAAATCCCTAAATAGATGAATTCGATTTTTGGATGAGTAGATATAACAGTCTCGTGAGAGGTAGTAATGTGTTCAATAAAGGCGTGAAAATCTGTTCTGTTAGGAGAACAGTGGCAGAAGCACAAGATTATTGTAGCAGAAGGAAGAAGGATTTTAAACCACAGAACATCAAAATTAGAAGATTCGAGATTTTCAAGACGTGTTACAGGAGTAACACATTATTGGATACATTAAACTAGTTAGAGGATGAATTCTTAGCCATCTGAGTCTCAGACAAGAACAAAAGGTTAGGGGTTAAAGTAAGAGTGGTGGTATTCCACGGAGGAAGAGATAGAGTGTATGGAACGGATGTTGGTAAAGTGAATAGAAAGCTCGCGTCTTTTACTGTTTCCATATCAAAGTGAATAGAAAGCCAGAGCCTGCGCAAATTTGCCATCACACACACATACACACACACACACACATACACATACACAACAAAATAAAAAAGAAAGACAAAACCAGACAAATTCAAAAGGAGAAATCGGGATAAAATTGTTCATGCACTAAAAAGTAAATTAAAGGTTTGTGTTTAAATTAATTAAAAATCAAATTTTGTACAATGTAAAAAAAACTTAGACGTATGTAACTTTTCCCTACTCGAATAGACATTATTAACTTTGATAAAAACTTACAACTACTAAAACTCAAGAAAAAAAGAAAAGAAAAAATTTAAAACTAGAACTTTTCTTTTAAAACACAGATCGCAGAACGTTACTGAAACGAATAAATGATTAATAAGTGATATGATTTAATAAAATTTTAAATTAAAACAAAATAAGGTTTCGAAAGCACACACACTCACTAAACACAGCACTACATAATAGTAACAATAAATAAAACAAAGATCAACTTTCACAGAGAGCATATTTAAACACGTCCACACTGCACAAAGACTAAAACATATATGTATGCGGCGCTTACTATATTAATTGGATAGCTACAGGATGATGAAACAGAGGGAAAGCTGTTACTTACTCTTGCTTTTGCCATATATTATGCAGTTGTACCAGTCATGGTTTGTTTGTAATGAATATTTGTAATGTGAGAAAGACTGTATGGCCACCGTATATATATAGAGTATATATAGCAGAGAGTATATATATATATATATATATATATATATATATATATATATATATATATATATATAAAGTATATATATATATAGCATATATATATATATATGAGCATATATATATATATATATGTTATATATATATATATATATATATATATATATATATATATATATATATATATATATATATATATATATATATATATATATATATATATATATATTTATTATTTATTTTTTATTTATTTTATAAAAAATATATATATATATATATATATATATATATATATATATATATATATATATATATATATATATATTAGGTCATATTTATAGGGATAAAAGTATCGGGGCAATTGTATTTTTTTTCTTTTTTTAAATTCTCTCATTGTCTTGCCCCGATATTAAGTCATGAATTTGTTTTAAATTACAGCAAACTATTTCCATAATTTTGATCCGCATTTGGGGTGAAAACCCATTTAGATAAGGTTCAAAGAGAGCATTCAACTTCATGACATATTCCCTAACTCGTTCTTTATTACCTGAGCACAGGTATAATAAATTTTTGAAAAAACATTTTTGGTCTTTTATATTCATACCTAAGAAAATCAAGCATTCCGGGAAAATATTTTCAAGAATTTTACTTTTAATGTCCGAAATTTTTTGTTCTGTATAATCAAACCATTCAAAAAGTTTATCACATTGTTTAGAAGTAAAAATATTACTGTTGACAAAGTAAGCTGGAAATGCTGTTTCAAATACACAGTTCGTTTTCCATGCTTCAATTTCTTCATTCGTTTTTCCAAACCACTCAAGAAGTTTAGTGAAATGG
>JABUQX010120775.1:37500-41328 GCA_015478945.1 Trachelipus rathkii | reverse complement strand
TCTAGAAGTTTTAAGAAACTTTGAAATAATGTTTAGTTATATTTGAATGAGTAATATAAATGTACGTGTTTAAATAAAACAAAAATGATTTAATAAATTATACGTTATATGTGAAAGTGAGTGTGCGTGTGTGTGGGTGTGGGTGTGTGTGTGTGTGTGTGTGTAAGTAAATCTGTGTGTGAGTGTAAGTAAATCTGTGTGTGAGTGTAAGTAAATCTGTGTTGAGTGTAAGTAAATCTGTTATATTGTGTGAGTGTTAAGTAAATTCTTGTGCAGTGAAGTAAATCTGCAAGTAATCTGTGGTGTGTGACGGTTGTGTATGTGTGTGTGTGTGTAAGTAAATGTAAGTGTCTATGGGTAAATGTAAGTGTCATAGTGAATGTGTGTATAAGTGTCATAGTGAATGTGTGTATAAGTGTAAGTGTGTCCGCGTGTGTATAAGTGTAAATGTAAGTGTCTATGGTGTAAATGTAATGTCATATGAATGTGTGTATAAGTGTTCATACTGGAATTGTTGTTGTTTCTGTGTAAGTGTGTCCGCGTGTGTATAAGTGTAAATGTAAGTGTCTATGGGTAAATGTAAGTGTCATAGTGAATGTGTGTATAAGTGTCATACTGAATGTGTGTATAAGTGTAATGTGTGTGGTGTGTGTGTGTGTGTGTGTGTGTGTGTGTGTGTGTGTGTGTGTGTGTGTGTGTGTGTGTGTGTGTGTGTTAAATAATAACAATAGGCATGAAGTAAATAACACTAAGTATAATAATAAAAATAAAAATAAAATAATAAAAATAATAAAAATAATAATAAAAATAAATAAAAATAATAATAAAATAAATAAAAAGTATTAAAACAAAATAAAAAACATAATGTTAATAAATATATGAGGTAAAGCAGTAAAACATATGAGTTAAAGCAGTAAAACATATGAGTTAAAAGCAGTAAAACATGAGTTAAAGCAGTAAAACATGAGTTAAAGCAGTAAAGCAGTAAAACAAAAGCATACTAATCCCCCCTTGGTGTTAGGTCACACCTCTATTGATTTACTGATTTACTGCTTTAATGTATTGTACTGCGGAATAAATATATGCGCCTGCGGGCAACTTATAGTTAAAGCAGTAAAACTATGCAAGTTTTTAAAGCAGTAAAACATATGAGTTAAAGCAGTAAAACATGAGGTAAAGCAGTTTAAAGCAGTAAAACAAAAGCATACTAGCCCTTGTTGCTATGTAACACCTCTATTGATTTATTGATTTACTGCTTTAAGGTTATGTAATGTTTTAATAAATATATGAGTTTAAAGCAAGTAAAACATATGAGTATTATAGCAGTAATAAAACATGAGTTTTAATCAGAGTAAAACCATATGAGTTTAATAGCAGTAAAACATGAGTTAAACATGAAACCAGTAAAACAAAAGCATACTAATCCCTTAGGTGTTAGGTAACACTCTATGATTTTACTGATTACTACTTAAAGGTATGTAATTTAATAAATATGTGAAGTTAAAGCAGTAAAAATATTGAGTTAAAAGCAGTAAAACATGAGTTAAAACAGTAAAAGCAGTAAACAAAAGCATACTAATCCCTTTAGGTGTTAGGTAACACCTTCTATTGATTTACTGATTTACTGCTTTAAGGTATGTAATGTTTAATGTTTTTAATAAAATTTCGTTTACAGTGTAGTAAAATAAAATGTTCTATATATCAGACACTCGGTTTTTTCTTCTTAATACAAATTTTTAAAAAATTTATAAATTTAAAAGTATTAAGTAAAGTTAAATAATAGGTCTGTGATGAGTTACAGTTTTAGGTTTCGCGAAAATGTTTTTAATAAAAAATGTTTAAGTTATGAAATAAAAATGAATGACTCATAGTATATATATAATATATAGTATATATATAATATATAGAATATATAATATATATAATAATATATATATATATATATATTATATATATATATATATAATATATATATATATATATTATATATTATATATATATATATATATATATACTATATATATATATTATATATATATATATATATATATATATATATATATATATATATATATATATATATATATATATATATATAATATATATATATATATATATATATATATATATATATATTATATATATATATATATATATATATATATATATATATATATATTATATATTTCATACTCCGCGGCAATATTCGCGCCTGCGGCGTGCACGCGGGCGGGCGCATACGCGGGGATTATGGCGCCTGCGGGCGCACGTGGCGGGCGGGTACGCGGGGACTATGGGCGGCCTGCGTCGCACGCGGCGGGCGGTACCGCGGGGAATATTGGCGCCTGCGGGCGCACGCGGCGGGCGGGTACGCGGGGATATGGCGCCTGCGGGCGCACGCGGCGGGGCGGGTACGCGCGGGACGCACCTGGCGGTGCGGGTCGTGGGGCCTTCGCGCGGTGGGATCATGCTGCGGCCTGGTGGGCAGCTTATGATCTAGAGGTAGACAAAAGATGAGTCATCAAAGATGTAGGGTAGAAAAGGTTAGAAAAGATTAGAAAATGCTAACTCATAGTAGGAAACATCCTAGCAACTTATAATATACACCAATCGCAAGTGTCTATGGGTCAAGTGAAGTGTCTATGGGAGGATAAAGTGTCTATGATGAGTGTTTAAGTGTGTATAAGTGTCATAGTGCGTATAAGTGTCATAGTGAATGTGTGTATAAGTGACATAGTGTATGTGTGTGTATAAGTGTCATAGTGTATTTGTGTATAAGTGACATAGTGTTAGAAAAAGACTAACTCATAGTAGGAAGCATCCTAGCAACTTGTAATATACACCAATCGATTCCTCATACCTTATAACCTAGGGGTAGACACCCATATTAGGGCTATTCTAGGCTCAGGGGAGGCTAGAAAAGGCTTGAAAAAAGTGGCACTCAGTTGGCACTATGTTGCACTCACTTGGCACTATGTGGCACTCACTTGGCACTCATTGGCACTCTCTTGGCACTCATTGGCACTCATTGGCACTCACTTGGCACTCACCTGGCACTCACCTGGCACTCATCTAATAATCATAGAACACTAATAGAACATCACTAGATACATACGTTCAAGTTAGGAACGAAATATGTGACGGGTGGGACACGAGTGGCCAAAAAATTAGCGTGGGCCAAAATTGACCCATGGTATATGGCAAGGTCAAGGCCGAAATATCATGGTCAAACAAGGTTAAGACATCAAAAAAGGGCTAAGTCCCTAAAGGAAGGACAAAAAAATTACCGTGGGTCAAAAATTGACCCATTGGTACTCTGGCAAGGTCAAGCCGAAATATCATGTCAAACACGGTTAAGACATCAAAAAAGGCTAAGTCCCTAAAGGAAGGACAAAAAATTACCGTGGGTCAAAATTGACCCATGGTATCTGGCAAGGTCAAGGCCGAAATATCATGGTCAAACAAGGTTAAGACATCAAAAAAGGGCTAAGTCCCTAAAGGAAGGACAAAAATTACCGTGGGTCAAAATTGACCCATGGTATCTGGCAAGGTCAAGACCGAAATATCATGGTCAAACAAGGTTAAGACATCAAAAAAGGGCTAAGCCCCTAAAGGAAGGCCAAAAAATTACCGTGGGTCAAAATTGACCCATGGTATCTGGCAAGCTTTGGAGAAAAGGTCAAGGACAAAAAAGGTAAAGACATCAAAAAATAGGGCTAAGCCCCTAAAGGGTGGCCAAAAATTAGGGTGGGCCAAAATTGACCCATGGAAGACCAAAGGGTTGGTCGAAAAAATTAGGGTGGGGTACGTACAACGGTTGCTGACGCA
>JABUQX010120775.1:25000-32500 GCA_015478945.1 Trachelipus rathkii | reverse complement strand
CACTTATACACACATTCACTATGACACTTATACATACACACTATGACACTTATAAGCACTTACACTTACATACACACTATGACACTTATACATACACACTATGACACTTATACACACATTCACTATGACACTTATAAGCACTTACACTAACCCATATACACTTACACTCACACTCACCATAGACACTTTCACTTACATACATACACACTATGACACTTATAAGCGCTTACACTAGCCATAGACACTTACACTAGCCCATATACACTTACACTCACACACTCGATATTTTGATGCCTCAACTTTGATGCCTCAGCATTGATGCCTCAGCATTGATGCCTCAACTTTGATGGATTGATGCCGCAGCATTGATACATTTTCTAACCTTTTCTAGCCTTTTCTACCCCACATCATAGAACAGAGCTAATATTGATGTCTTCCCCTAGTTCATAAGCGTACCATCAGGGCGCCGCATGCGCCCTCCGCGCGAAGGCTGACAACCCCGCACCCGCAGGTGCGACCCGCCGCGTCCCCGCCCGCCGCGTGCGCCCGCAGGCGCACGCCACAGTACTTGCAGGCATATCCCACACGAATGAAAATATATATACTATGAGTCATTCATTTTTATTTCATACTTAAACATTTCAAAGAATTTCTTTTCAAATATACTATGAGTCATTCATTTTTATTTCATACTTAAACATTTTTATTAAAAACATTTTCGCGAACCTAAAACTGTAACTCATTACAGACCTATTATTTAACACATATATTTATTAACATTATTTTTACTTAATACTTTTTACTTAATACTTTTTAATTTATAAATTTTTAAAAATTGTATGTAAGAAGAAAAAATCCAGAGTGTCTGATATATAAACATTTTATTTTACTACAATTGTACGAAATTTTATTAAAAACATTAACATTACATACCTTAAAGCAGTAAATCAATGAGTCTATAGAGATAGCAACAAGGGGTTAGTATGCTTTTGTTTTACTGTTTTACTGCTTTAACTACTGCTTTAACTCATGTTTTACTGCTTTAACTCATGTTTACTGCTTTAACTCATATGTTTTACTGCTACTCACATATTTATTAACATTACATAAAGCCGTAAATCAGTAAATCAATAGAGGTGTTACCTAACACCTAAGGGATTAATATGCTTTTGTTTTACTGCTTTGCTGCTTTAACTTTCACTTTACTGCTTTATCACTGCTTTGCTTTGCTCACATACATTACATACAAAGCATTAAGTCAGTAATCAATAAAAGGTGTTACCTTACCTAAGGGATTAAGTATGCTGTTTTACTGCTTTACTGCTTTAACTTTCTGCTTTTACTGCTTTAACTTTCTGCTTTACTGCTAACTTTCTGCTTTACTGCTTTTAACTTTCTGCTTTACTGTTTTAACTCATATGTTTTACTGCTTTAACTCATATATTTATTAACATTATGTTTTTATTTTGTTTTAATACTTTTTATTTATTTTATTATTATTTTTATTTATTTTATTATTATTTTTATTTTTATTATTTTATTTTTATTTTTATTATTATACTTAGTGTTATTTACTTCATGCCTATTGTTATTATTTAGAACACACATACACACACACACACACACACACACACACACACACACACACACACTTACACTTATATACACACATTCACTATGACGCCTTATTCACTATGACACCACATTTACCCATAGACACTACATTACCCTTACACACACATACACACACACACTTACTACACACATTCACTATGACATATACACATTCACTATGACACTTACACATTTACCCATACACACAGATTTACTTACACACACCGTTTACTTACACACACACAGTTTGCTTACACTCACACACAGTTTGCTTACACACACACACAGATTTACACACACACACACACACGACACACACACACGCACACTCACTTACACATATACGTATAATTTATTAAAACATTTTATGTTTTAATTAATCACGTACATTTATATTACTCATTCAAATATAACTAAAATTATTTCAAAGTTTCTTAAAACTTCTATAATAAATCAATCATTATCTTTGAACAAAGAATTTATTATTAACTCCGTTAATACTTTTGTTTATAAATTTTATAACTATCAAGTTTTAAAATAACTTTTACTAAAATTTTATGAAATTTTATTAAAAACATATTTTACGTACCTTAAAGCAATAAATCAGTAAATCAGTAAGGTCAGCCCCAAGCTATGCCACGTTTTGTTCTATTGACTTACTGTTTTACATCATCTTTAGCCATGTAATAAGTATAAAAATAACAAAATAAGTTCTTCTCTGCTAACATAACATGTATTTTATTAAAATCTTTCTAAGTTCTTATTTAAAAATAACAATTATTCACTTACATTTATATTATTCGTTCGATGTTAACTAAAAATATTTCAAAGTTTTTTAAATAATTCGGATTTTCTTTATTATTATTATTATTATTATCTATGTACATTGACAATCCATCACGAGAAAACACAACAACCCGCACTCCTTACAGATACGAAACTGACCTCTCTCTGTAAAATGTGTTGTAGGATAATCCTTTTTGTATCCCGGGGCGATTTAGGCCTAATTCCAGGTCAAAATATATTTCAAACTGACCTTTTTCTGTAAAATGTGGTGCAATAACTACGTTAGGTCTAAATTTAGGCCTAAATTTAGGATAAGCCTTTTTGTATCCCAGGCTGATTTAAGCCTAATACCAGGTCAAAAGGTAATTCCAGTATAGACAAGAATCGAGAATCAATGTTATTATTATTTTATAAATATATTTCAAACTGAAACATGCTGGATCGGTAAGATCCTTTAAGCAGGTAAGAAGGAAATGTTTACCTTTCTTGTGAGTGGACGGAGTAATCCTTATCTCTATATGACCTCGTATGTGATTGGTCGATAATTATTTTGGTTTTAGGTATGTAAAAACATGTTTTTTCATATCCTGAACCTTACCTGTGATTGGATGAAAATTATATTTGAGGATGCGTGTTTTAGACCCAAACTCATTTTAAAATCATACTCGTTTTGGCTGTTAAGCGGTGCACAAGTTCTCTGATTTGTAATAAAAGTGCTCTATTTTCACTAAGTGTATATCATGATTCACCTTAACAGGTATACCTCAATACAAGACATTGTCCAGTGGGAAATCAAGATCCCAGGAAGTAGGGTTTCATTCTTATATAAAAGAAAACCCGATGGATTTGAATTTTTCAAGTGTGCTACCCAATCACCCTGTTATAATACAAAGCGTATTTTCATGAGTCCAGATGAATTACTTTGTATATGTAATCACACTGAAGAGTGGCTTACAGAATACTTTAAACCAAGCTCAGCTTTAAACTGGACCGAAACAGTTATTAGCCTGTGCGAAGAAACCAGCGATAAGCAACTTACTCTAGCATTTTATAAACATCAAAACATAATCAGTTTGGAAGTTAGATTATGGGAGAGAAATAATGAAACAACAGTATTTGAACCTACATCATTTGGATTCTACATTTCAGGCCTAACGCAGATGAAATATATGTTAGAGGTACGTAAGCGAATGTTAATGCAACTGAAGAAGTGCATTTATATTACTCATTTAAGAAAACCCTGATCGATGATCCTACGCCCATCATCGATCGCTTCCTAAGTTCTATAGACGTACAGAAATTCATTTATCTACTTAGAAAACAATGGCAGGAAAGTATTTATGCAGGTGAACCAGAATGTAAATATACTATGATATCTGAGCGGGAACTTTTTACATATGTGTTAACTGAAGGTATTACTGAGACACGAAACTATATCATCGATAATGATATAAATGATTGGCATATTTGCAAAGATTTAGAGAATTTTAATATAAAATAATCATAAACATTATGTGTAAAATGTATGTGGAAGTGTTATATATAATAATATTCCTGTATTATATTTAATGTGAACCTTATATATATATAAAAATCATTGTAAATATATTTAACACTCTTGTATATATTTAATTTTAGCCTTATATATATATATATATATATATATATATATATATATATATATATATATATATATATATATATATATATTTTATATATATATATTTATATATATATATATATATATATATATATATATATATATATATATATATATATATATATATATATATATATATATATATATATATATATATATATATATATATATATATATATATATATATAAATTATTGTAAGATAATGATTATTAAATTTCTAATTATATAGTAAAGTTTTTATTATCCTTATTTTTACTTTCTTAAATAAATATTTACATGTATGTTAAGAGTTTAAATAAACGAGCCCCAGGTTCAGGATATGAAAAAACATGTTTTTCATACCTAAAAGCGATAAAATAATTCTCGACCAATCACATACGAGGTCATATAGAGATAAGGATTACTCCGTCCACTCACAAGAAAGGTAAACATTTCCTTCTTACCTGCTCAAAGATCCAGCATGTTTCAGTTTGAAATATATTTATAAAATAATAATAACATTGATTCTCGATTCTTGTCTATACTGGAATACCTTTTGACCTGTTGAGCCAAACCGTCAGCCCCCTGCTGATACAAAAAGGCTTATCCTAAATTTAGGCCTAAATTTAGACCTAACGTAGTTATTGCACCACATTTTACAGAAAAAGGTCAGTTTGAAATATATTTTGACCTGGAATTAGGCCTAAATCGCCCCGGGATACAAAAAGGATTATCCTACAACACATTTTACAGAGAGAGGTCAGTTTCGTATCTGTAAGGAGTGCGGGTTGTTGTGTTTTCTCGTGATGGATTGTCAATGCTCAATACAAGACATTGTCTAGTGGGAAATCAAGATCCCAGGAAGTAGGGTTTCATTCTTATATAAAAGAAAACCCGATGGATTTGAATTTTTCAAGTGTGCTACCCAATCACCGTGTTATAATACAAAGCGTATTTTCATGAGTCCAGATGAATTACTTTGTATATGTAATCACACTGAAGAGTGGCTTACAGAATACTTTAAACCAAGCTCAGCTTTAAACTGGACCGAAACAGTTATTAGCCTGTGCGAAGAAACCAGCGATAAGCAACTTACTCTAGCATTTTATAAACATCAAAACATAATCAGTTTGGAAGTTAGATTATGGGAGAGAAATAATGAAACAGCAGTATTTGAACCTACATCATTTGGATTCTACATTTCAGGCCTAACGCAGATGAAATATATGTTAGAGGTACGTAAGCGAATGTTAATGCAACTGAAGAAGACATATGTGTTATCTAATTACGTAACCGTAATTCATTACATGTTATACCAAGAATACTACACATTTAACCTGATGGATGATCCTACGCCCATCATCGATCGCTTCCTAAGTTCTATAGACGTACAGAAATTCATTTATCTACTTAGAAAACAATGGCAAGAAAGTATTTATGCAGGTGACCCAGAATGTAAATATACTATGATATCTGAGCGGGAACTTTTTACGTATGTGTTAACTGAAGGTATTACTGAGATACGAAACTATATCATCGATAATGATATAAATGATTGGCATATTTGCAAAGATTTAGAGAATTTTAATATAAAATAATCATAAACATTATGTGTAAAATGTATGTGGAAGTGTTATATATAATAATATTCCTGTATTATATTTAATGTGAACCTTATATATATAAAATCATTGTAAATATATTTAACACTCTTGTATATATTTAATTTTAGCCTTATATATATATATATATATATATATATATATATATATATATATATATATATATATATATATATATATATATATATATATATATATATATATATATATATATATATATATAAATATTTATAAGATAATGATTATTAAATTTCTAATTATATAGTAAAGTTTTTATTATCCTTATTTTTACTTTCTTAAATAAATATTTACATGTATGTTAAGAGTTTAAATAAACGAACCCCAGGTTCAGGATATGAAAAAACATGTTTTTACATACCTAAAACCAAAAAGCGATAAAATAATTCTCGACCAATCACATGCGCAGTCATATAGAGATAAGGATTACTCTCACAAGTAAGGAAAACATTTCCTTCTTACCTGCTTAAAGGATCTTACCGATCCAGCATGTTTCAGTTTGAAATATATTTATAAAATAATAATAACATTGATTCTCGATTCTTGTCTATACTGGAATTACCTTTTGACCTGGTATTAGGCTTAAATCAGCCTGGGATACAAAAAGGCTTATCCTAAATTTAGGCCTAAATTTAGGCCTAACGTAGTTATTGCACCACATTTTACAGAAAAAGGTCAGTTTGAAATATAAAAGAAGTTATTTCAACACATTTTACAGAGAGAGGTCAGGTCAGTTTCGTATCTGTAAGGAGTGCGGGTTGTTGTGTTTTCTCGTGATGGATTGTCAATGTACATAGATAATAATAATAATAATAATAATAATAATAATAATAATAGAAAATCCGAATTATTTAAAAAACTTTGAAATATTTTTAGTTAACATCGAACGAATAATATAAATGTAAGTGAATAATTGTTATTTTTAAATAAGAACTTAGAAAGATTTTAATAAAATACATGTTATGTTAGCAGAGAAGAACTTATTTTGTTATTTTATACTTATTACATGGCTAAAGATGATGTAAAGCAGTAAGTCAATAGAACAAAACGTGGCATAGCTTGGTGTAGAGGGGTGCTAGGGGCTGACCTTACTGATTTACTGATTTATTGCTTTAAGGTACGTAAAATATATGTTTTTAATAAAATTTCATAAAATTTTAGTAAAAGTTATTTTAAAACTTGATAGTTATAAAATTTATAAACAAAAAGTATTAACAGTTAATAATAAATTCTTTGTTCAAAGATGATGATTGATTTATTATAGAAGTTTTAAGAAACTTTGAAATAATTTTAGTTATATTTGAATGAGTAATATAAATGTACGTGTTTAATTAAAACATAAAATGTTTTAATAAATTATACGTTATATGTGTGAGTGTGCGTGTGTGTGTGTGTGAGTGTAAGTAAATCTGTGTGTGTAAGTAAATCTGTGTGTGTGTGTAAGTAAATCTGTGTGTGAGTGTAAGTAAATCTGTGTGTGTAAGTAAATCTGTGTGTGTAAGTAAATCTGTGTGTGTCTATGGGTAAATGTAAGTGTCATAGTGAATGTGTGTATAAGTGTCATAGTGAATGAGTGTGTATATGTGGGAGGTGTAAAAATTGAAGTGGCCAAATGTGGACGTGTGTGTGTGTAAGTGTAATCTTCCAGTGTCTATGGGTAAATGTAAGTGTCATAGTGAATGTGTATAAGTTCATAGTGAATGTGTGTATGTGTGTGAGTGTGTGTGTGTGTGTGTGGGTGTATGTGTGTTCTAAATAATAATAACAATAGGCATGAAGTAAATAACACTAAGTATAATAATAAAAATAAAAATAAAATA
>JABUQX010120775.1:15000-20000 GCA_015478945.1 Trachelipus rathkii | reverse complement strand
CAGCGTACAAAGCTTATTACCGGAATTAAAAAAAAAATAAAAAAATTAATTTATCTTCAACACATTCCATTCTGCTTTTGTATTAATTCGATGAAATTGATAAAAATATTTTTTCCTTTGTTCTCTTTTAACCATATGTAGGAACAGAGGTAGCTTAAGTGATGACCCTCTCTTAATCCTTGTTTTGGTATTTTTGCCTTCAGGTGTGAAAAAACGTTACATAATATCAGGTTAGGTTATGATAGGTTAGGTTAGGTTAGGTTAGGTTAGGTTAGGTTAGGTTAGGTTAGGTTAGGTTAGGTTAGGTTAGGTTAGGTTAGGTTAAATATCGTTATATACAGTTTCACGATTTCTGTATTCCAAGCACAAACCTCAACATTCGTTTCACTAAGGTCACGCGAGACTCCATTAACGAAAAAATATATTATCTTTTCACACGCTATTGGTATATGGCAAACTTACATTGCTTAAAGTATTTTTTTTTTATTGGAATATCTTTTTCTACACTTTTGGTCGAACACCTAAAACTATAGCTTGTTGCCTTTTATCACCTATTATAAATGCTCGCTCCTTTGCATTTATTAACAGTTAACATGTTTCGACATTGGAAGGATTATGTATGTTGTAGAAGCCTACTAATTCATAATTTTTACAACAAAGCGCCAACACTTCATCCAACAACATTTTCTCAAATGCAACTAAATATAAATTTAATGTACTTCCAATGTCTATAAAATTCTGCCGTTAAAAACATTAATAACTTATCGTGCATTAGAAATATAATATATTTGTAATAATTATTTACTTCAAATAAATACACATATTTATACTTTATCTTTTACTCTGATTCCAAATATGTATTTGGTTTTCGGATAAGTATTGTAGTTTTCGAGATAATTGGGGTCCGCTAATATAGTGTTTCACCAACCTTACTTAACGATCCTAACCTTACTTAACCAAATTTATTTTTATATTTATAATTTAGTTCACTTTGCCTTGTTAAAAAAGTAGATCTAAAAAAGTTATATATATTGATAGAAAGAAAGTTCAAACTTTTAACATCATTTTGTTCGATAACATAACAATGAAAAAAAAATTGACTTGAAGCTTAATTGGAAGCAGATAATGGACATGAGCCCAAAATTCACGGATCCATATAACTCATAAGGTTCAATAATAATAATAATAATAATAATAATAATAATAATAATAATAATAATAATAATAATAATAATAATAATAATAATAATAATAATAATAATAATAATAATAATAATAATAATAATAATATAATAATAATTAATCAGAAGCAACAACAAGAACGAAAAACAAAAATAACTGTTAATAATTAGCCGTCTCTGAATTAGAGGATCTTATCGGGTTCGTCCCCCTTTTCCCTCCTTCCATTGACGCCTCGGGCTCCGGCCTCATTAAAAGCTTAACGATAAACTAATATTTGCCGAAGACGAATCAAAAGAGAGAAACGCCGATATATAAACACGTAGAAGGACGATAATTAAAACTAAAATATTGCTTTCCTTAATTATTTGTTTGTACTTTATATTGTACATTTTTTTTGCCGTATTTTTGAAAATTTCGCTACGTTACTGTACGTATTTATTTAGTTGAGGGAGCGTAAATAAATTTTCTGGTTAATAATAAAATTTATATAATATATATATATATATATATATATATATATATATATATATATATATATATATATATATATATATATATATATATATATATATATATATATATATATATATATATGCTACTCTATATATATAGGACCTTTTCTGTTTTACACAATGGTCAGTTTTGAATTTTTTTGCTTTTTTAATATGTGCTACTATGATACCAACAATGAATTTCAGTGGTAACCGGACATGATTAAAAAATATATAGGACCAGTTACGTTTTACGGATCCGTAACTTTAAAAATTTTTTTTTTTTTTAACTAAAAGGAGTCCAAGGGTAAACCGCAAAGATGGCAAGGAGTCGGGGTCTCTCGGCCTTCGGGGGAACTACGGGGTAACCTCCGCCCCTCCCCTACGGGTATGGAAAACGTCCCCCTCTGTCCCCCGTTTAATTTAATTTTATTTATTTTATTTTTTTTATTTTTTATTATTATTTTTTACATATTTTGTAATAAACTTTATACGCTGATTCCAAATATGTAATTGGTTGTTCTGTAAAGTGTCGTACCTTTTGAGATATTTAATTTATAAAAAAAAAATCATTTTTGTTTTTGTTTTTACATTTCTGTATTAAGCTTTATACGCTGATTCCAAAAATTAATTGGTTTTCTGTAAGTGTCGTACTTTTCGAGATATTCCATTTTTAAAACAATATTTAGCATAAAAAAGTGATTTTTAAATTATTTAAAATACTTCGAACTTTTGAATCATGTCCGTTACCACTGAAATTCATTTTTGTTTGTATCATATAGTAGCAATATATTAAAAAAAACAGAAAAAAACAAACTTGACCATTGTGTAAAAAAAACAGAAAAGACCTATATATATATATATATATATATATATATATATATATATATGCTTATATATATATATCTACACACTACTATATATATATATATATATATATATATATATATATATATATATATATATATATATATATATATATATACTGCTATATATATATATATATATATTAGTGATGCAGCAGATGTCATTTTTTCGCATCCGCGGATACGCGGATGCAGTTCCCAGATGTGTCAAAAATTATCCGGATACCCGCACATGTGGATGCGGATGCGGATGCGGATGCGGATGCGGATGCGGATGCGGATGCGGATGCGGATGTTGGATATTTATATATATATATATATATATATATATATATATATATATATATATATATATATATATATATATATATATATATATATATATATATATATATATATATATATATATATATATATATATATATATATATATATATATATATGCCTAATATATTTCGAGTTTTAGCCACAATCTATTAATATAATTGTGTTACTAGGGTGCTGGACGGGACCCAACTCAAATGCACCCTACCAACCTTTTTCCCCAACCTCCACCCTTAGTGAAAGAGATTTTACAATGGATTATATACTTTTTGCACTAGTATTTAAATTCAAATATTAAAAAGGTTGTGCTTGAGAAACATCAATTTTCTGCCTTTTCTGCTGAGAGTCTGTTTCTCTTTTCATCGTATATTAGCCCAGCATTGCTAAATACTCTCTCACTTGGAACACTAGTTGGAGGACAGGCCAAGTATTTCCTTGCAAGTTTACTTAAGCGTGGGGTAAACATTTTGCTTAACTTTCCACCAACTGATAGGATCATCATTTGTATCTAATCGTTTTTCTTGGTGATAGTTTTCAATCATTTGCACTACATCTTTTAGTAATGTGTGTTTCTTCATCACTACTGTACTGTAGAAATTCTTCAAGTGAATCTGTCATTGATTTACTTGTAGAAGTTGTTGGTTCTGCAGATTTCGTTTTTTCCTTTTTAATGGGTGGCAAATTAATAGACTGTTCGGATTGAAGTTTTTCAACTGCAACACAAAGTGTCGATTTTAATACTGTTACAAAAAAACTTGCCTTTATAACGGGGATCAAGTAAGTTGTATGTATGAAGGTTATTAATTTCCACAGAACCAAAGCGTTTTTCTAGCTCTAGTTTAATTACATCTTTCATTTTTTTTAAATCGTCATCATTTTCATTTGAAGATGGTTCAAAATGCTTTCTTAGCGTTGAGATTAATGGTATTTCATCGGAGACAGAAGCTGTAGAGACGCTGATTTTTTTGGTAATTTCTTCAAATGGTTTCACTAGCTGAATGCAGTGTGATATGATGTCATATTCCACATTAGTAAGAATGTTAACTTTGGAATACGAACTGGCGTACAAAGCAAGAGGTTCTTTGAGCAATACCATTCTTTCAATCATATGAAGTGTACTATTCCAGCGAGTTGGAATGTCTTTGATAACATTAAGATATGGAATATCAAGCCGTTTTTGAATTGCCTTCAACTCATTTTCATTTTCAGATTCATCTTAAGTATTTTTATTATAAATTTTTTATCAAATCTCGATAATAAACATGCGCAACATCCGCAGGGCAAAGCGCGGATGCGGATGCGGATCGGATCTTTTATAATCTGCGGATGCTCCGCGAATCCGGATGCGGATGCGAATGTTACCTGCATCACTAATATATATATATGAATCAGCAAACATTATATATATATATATATATATATATATAATATATATATATATATATATATAATAATATATATATACTATATATATACTCTATATATATATATATATATACATACCTATGATGTGTCAATACATATGGTTGTATGTGTGAATGTATGAAAGACATTTCCTATCTCCATTTCCGTTGCGTTACTTACTATTTTATCTGTCAATATTTACTTATAATCTCAAAAGATCGCTCCTTTATTTGCCACAAAGTGTTAGTCCAGGAATATATCTCTCCGTATTTATCTCTATGTCCCACAGTCATATGTCAGTATTAATACCACACTCTTGTCAAAACCTTTCTTTTTTACTTAAGGCGGAAAATGGTATTTAAAAACCAGTAATACTCCAAGCTACTTTCATTCGTACTTGGATTATTTGTCTGCTTGATATCTGAAGACATAAATTGTTCAAGATGTGTGCTCAAAAAATTGTCGATTAATTATATATTGTTGGGGGGTATTGATCGCTTTTTGAACGTTACTTTTTTTTTGACAAAAATCATGACAATAAACTTACTAAGCTTGTAGTTGGTCAGCATGTACCTTAAATATAGTTTTTGCTTTTGGTGGTAGTTGGCGTATATATTATATTGTCGGGTGTTTAGTATAATGACAAGCCTTTGGGTGAGGTGTAGGTTGTACATATTACATTAGCATGTGTTTGATAAATATTTAGCTTTATTGGGACAGTCTCGATAGGCCC
>JABUQX010120775.1:0-10000 GCA_015478945.1 Trachelipus rathkii | reverse complement strand
TAATTTGCGTTTAAAGCGCAGACTCCGAGAAAATGAAGGTGAAGAAAGACATCGAACGTTTTCACCCTCCAAGAGATGTGTATCAAAAGAGAAGACCTTTTGAAGATCGTGAATGGCCTCTTGCGTTCCCCCACTCTGAGCACTCTGAGGGGATTAGAAATTCACTAAGGTCGCGACATTTTATTATAGTTTGCTTCCATTATTAATAATCAAACTTTATATAGTTTTTGCACCACTGTATTATGCCTCTGTGTGCGTTCACGGTGCTCCCTAAATTTGTTTCACATCAATGTGCGAATGGTTTGAACCGTTTGAATATACAATATTCTACATGCTTAAATATGTTAACGTTCTGATTATTGTCCGTCTGTTCAGGGCATGCTGCTTTTTCGCATCTCCATTCCTACGTGATAACGCGTTTCGCGTTTGAAGCTGGGACTAGTGCGCTGATCTGCGCTTCCTAGTCGTCTCGCAATTAGTGGCGTCGCGTTCGCGGTGTCCCAACACGTTTTATTACCCTTACCATCGTTCGGCGGACAGAATCCGTTATCCTGCCTGATATTCAGTAGACCGACACACCGCTCTTCGTTCAGATTTCCTTGTCTCTCTGCGGACAATTTCTGCGTCGACGCTTCGTTATGTTGACGCTGCGGCCACATCTATGCGCTCTCGCTGCCCTTTCCTCTTGTCTGGCAATCCGTATGATTATAGATGCATCGTAAATCGACACACGCGCTATCGTTCTCTTTATATATCCGGCTCACCCTTATCGTTATATATGCTCCTCTCATTATATTCCTTTACAAACACGAGTAGACATAACATCGTTTATCTATCGGTCTTGCTTCTTCTTTATTTTTCGAAAAGTATCCATATCTTTTACGACGTACGTTTATCCTGCGGAATCTGAGAAAAAGCGTAATCGGCGAATACTTTAGTGAACTTTCTTGTTCTATACTATTTAAAACTATGCAAAAACGATTATGTCATCGTTCATATAGTTGCATGACTTCCAGATTCGGTGACTGCATATAAGCTCGGAAATAACTATATCTCTCTCTCTACTATTGCTGGAGTATTCTCGAACTATTTTGTTGCTTCACACCATTTGTTTTATAATTATAATTATATCTTCTTCTTTTTTGGTTATCCTTCCGACCGAAACTATATGTCTGTGCCTGTTTAGTAAGATAGATACAAACATAGAGCACATACAGAGAGTTTTTCTCTCTTGTGTATATATCACTCTCTCGCGCTACCGCCTCTGCATTTCCTCCCCCGGTGGCCCGCAAGTACGTTATTTGCTTGGTGTTCCTACGCCTCTTTTTGCCGGTCTTTTTCTTGCCACTGAGCTCTGGCCTATCTCTGTTGGCTTTTACACAACCCTTCTCCTAGTAGTTGGCCTCACCATGGGAACTTGTCTCATAAATACAATTGCAACTATCGCTCGAGTTCCGCGTCCCCCTAGTGGCCCATCGAATTATCACCTTATCCTATAACAAGAAGTAATTGAATTCAACCACACACTTCAGTATATATTATTTCCCACCCTCTTTCTTCGCTTTCTTGATTTTAACATTACCGATGCTCAATTAGCCCTGTCAGATATCAGCCCAATTGCCCATGTCGTTCTGTCACCTCTTTCCCTTCTCTCGAGCAAATTAAGTCTTACTCCCCTTTCTTTCTCGCTTGATTGCTCGTCATACAGTCTTTTTTGTTTGTGATAGAAAATGCTTCTCTCTCTTCTACTCCCTGCATGGGATGTTGTATAACTTCTTCTCTAGATTTTCCGTCTCGTCTGTTATGTTCGCTTACTTTCATACATATAGGGATAAGCAGGCATCAATTCCTATCTTAGTCCACGTTTTTCTGTTGACGGTCTTTCCTTTTGGCGCGCCGCGATACATCATATCATTTATTTATTCGTGACTGTTAAAATCTACATGGCAGTGCAAAATTACATCAGTTATCCGAAGAGTGCTCTTGATCTAGAAACAGACGTTTATTTACTCAGAAGTTTCTATATAATCGAATTAACAATTCTCTGCTCTTCTTGCAAATCTTCTCTGTTCTGCTCTCTCAATTCACGATACATTTTGTTCCATGTCAGAACTTAACCATCACTATTTGGAACAATTTTTATTTTTCACCCTTTTCGAAAAATCCGCAATTCCTTGTTCGATTCATACCCACAACATGGATTTTATAACAATTTTAGCTCCTAAAAACCATCATAATATTTTCTCAAAAATAACCACTTTATCTTCTTTATACGTCATATAAATTTCTCTTCCTTACCATACTCTATAACAGCTCCATCAATAGGCTCACACTGACTATTCTTCCTTTATCTTATATCACAGGTCGAACCTACATCTTTTCTCGTACTTTCTTCATCTTTTACATCTTAATTGCATGAGAACATCTCCGATCGACCACACAGAGAACACACTCTAGTTAGTTAATTAGGCGAAGACTGATCCGTACAAGTGTGGACTGTACCTTTATGTCTTCTCTCATTTGTATCTTTTAATCAATATTGGGTTCGAGAAACGACTGTGGTACGTGCAGACAGCATAGCTTTGCAGATGAGAAAATCTTTTTACAGGTGGAGCTGTACTTCTATTAATCTCTATCGAGTACAATGCTAATGTTTTTAAAATAAATCATTCTCTTCTGACGATCATATGTCGGAAGGATACATACGTGTAGAGGTCTACTGGATTTACGTTCTTAAAAATATGAGGATCATGTCTACATATCTTCTTCATTAACTAGAATGCAATTTGATTTATTGGATTGTTCGGGAAATGGAAGATCAAATGACACTAATTTATATGATTTTCTGTAATCAAAAGTCATAAGTTGGAATAGAGTCGGAAATTTAGCATTCAGCTTATCTGGCGTTTTTTTGCGTGTGGTGGCTTGTTATCTCACATTCGATATCGTGTGGCATTTCTACATCTGGTGACGAAGATTCTGTGTCGCTTTCATTATTAGCACGTCTATCGACGACTAATTTCGTACAAGTGCGAAACTGGTCTGTAACTTAAATTAATAATTGACTAGGAATATCTTCAATAAAATCTTTGTACAGTACATTGGCGGTTGTCTTGCAGTGGTACATTCTTGCGTTCTTCAGACGAGAGAAGAGATAGTGCCAATCGTGTTTAATTAGCACCTTTCTTAATAAGCTACATTTTTCGGCCACTTTTGACTTCACTTTGGCTTGTGGGAACATGAAGAATGAATTCCGGTTGCGCTATCATTCTCTTAATAAATGAATAGTCCTACTCTCTCCATCAGACTCTCTATCCGCCTTGCCCCTCCCTCTCGCCTCTCCCCTGTCAACCTTGGACAACATCTTCTCCGTGACCCTACTTGTTCTATATACACATCAGATCTCTCTCATACACCCTTCCCCATCATTTGGCCTCCATCAACCCGTTCGGACTGACTACTACTTTATATTACCACTTGCTAACTCTACCCCCACTCGACAGTACCCCTTTCCTCTCTCGCCACGTCTCAATCTTCTCCGCTTCTTCATCTTCACTTACACTCTACTTGGCGGTCGATACGCTACCTTTTTCCTCTCCCGCATGTTTTATTTGCCATTGCTACTTTGCAGAACTACCATCACCGAGGTCACTACTGTGCTAAGGACTCTTAATCTCCTCCAATAATTGTCGGATTTTTCTGTCTGGGGTCTTCTGCGTTTCTGCAGAGATTACTGTGTCGGGAGTCTGTTTTTCTTTTTAAATAAAGAACGTTGGTACCTATTAAATATAGTGATTTATAATCTGGTACTGGCTCTCTCTCCTTCTTTCCCTCCCTCCCCCCCCCACCCCCTTCTCTTCTCCCCCCCCCCCCCCTTTCGATCTGCACCTTCACCGTACAGTTCCAATCTGCACCCCTTCCCTCTGCTCCTTCACCACTTGCCCTCTGCCCCTTGCCTTTCCCCCCTCGCCACTTCCTCTCCCCCTTCTCCCCCGCGGTCCCCCCTCCTCCTTCCCCTTCTCCCCCTTTATCTGTGCCATCTTTAAGTCAGTCTATCCTTCCCCTTCAACTTTCCCCCTTCATCCCCCCGTCTCCCCGCCCCCCTTTGGTCTTCCCTGGGTCCCTTTTTCGCCCCCCCTCTTTTTTCCTTCCTTTTTTCTTCCCCCATTTTACGTGGAGTCAAGTGTCCCCCTTCCCGCCCTTTTTCTTCTCTTTTCCTTAGTTTTTTTTCCTTTCTCACTTTTTTTCCCCCTTGCCCTGTCCGCCGCCCCTCCCGCGTGCCTGCTCTCTCCCCTTTCTTTTCCTCCCCCCAATCAGCCCTTTTCCCTTCCCCCTTCCCCTTCCCTCCCTTCCCGCAGTTCCCTCCTCCCTCCCTCGCGGTTTCCTCCCCCCCCGCGGGGCTTCGATCTGCTTTTGCTTTTCCCTGTTTTTCCTGCTTTACCTCTCCTGTTTTCCTGGCTTTCACCCCTCAACTGTTTTACCTGTTTTCCCTTCTCTGTTTCACTGCTTTCACTCCCTCTTTCTTCCTTCCTCCCTTCCCGCCGTCCCTCCGTCCTCTCCCTCGCGGTGTTCCCTCACACCTCGGGGGGCTTCGTCGCTTTTGTATTTTCCCTGCTTTCCTGCTTCCTCCTGTTTTCCTCTGCTTTCCCTCACTGTTTTCTTCCTGTTTTCCCTTCTCTGTTTTCCTGCTTCCACCTCCCCCTTCCCTTCCCTTCCCTCCTTCCCGCCGTCCCTCCGTCCCTCCTAGCGGTGTTTCCCTCCCCTCGGGGGCTTTCGTCTGCTTTTGTTTTCTGCTTTCCTGCTTTCCTCCTTGTTTTTTGCTGCTTTCCCTCCGTTTTTTTAATTTTCCCCCTCCTCTTACTTTCCCTAATTCTATTACCCCTTCCCTCACTCTCCTTTCTTCCCCTTCTCCCTTCTTTAATTTTTCCTCCTTTTCTTTCCTTTTTTTTTTTAATAATACTTCCTTTTTCTAATTCTTTTTCTTTTTTTCATTTTCTTTTGCTTTTTCTTCTTTTTCTTCTCCTCGTCATCGTCTCCTGTGAGATCTCTTTGTTATTCTTCCCTTTCGCCCCCCTACCATACTCCGATAACCCCCCACCCCCCCCCTCCCCTTCATCCCCCCTTCCCCTCTGCCCTTCTCCACCCTTCGAACATGACTCCTCCCTCGCCCCTTCCCTTCCCTTCACCAGGCGGTCCCCCCCCCCTCCACCCTTCCCCTTCTCCCCCTTTCCTCTTCTCTTTCCCCCCCCTTCCGTCTCCTATACCCCTTTCTCCTCCCCCCTTCCTTTCCCCTTCCCTCCTCCCCGCTTTCCTTCCCCTCACCCCCGCTTCCCTCCCTCCCACCCCCGCCTTCCTTCCCCCCCGCATTTCCTTACCCTCGCCCCCCGCCTTTTTCCCCACCCCCTCCCCCCCCCCCCCCCCCCACCCCCCTCACTTCCCCTCTCCGTCTCCTTTCTTCCCTTTTCTGTTTTTCCTTCCACCGTCCCTTTCTCTTCCTCTTCCCCTCTCCTCCCCTTCTTTCCCCTTTTTTTCCTCTTCTCTCCTCCCTCCCTCCTTCTCGTTTGCCCCCGCTTTTTTCCTTCATGTTCTCTTCCCTTTTTGTTTTCTCCCTTTTCTCCCTCTCCCGTTTTCTCTTCCCTTATTACTCTCCACTTTTCTGCACCTTTTTCATTCCCCCACTCTCTTTTCCCGTGCCTTACCCGCCCTCCCTCCGTCAATAGTCCGGTCCAGACATAATTATTCTACTTTCAGTCTGGGTTCTGTTCCTTCTCTGCTTTGGAATTGAATCCTTATTTTGGTACAAAATTCCATGTCCATTGTTGTTTGCTTCCCTCCCTGTTCTTTTCTTCCCCTCCTTCTCCGTTTTTTCCTTTACCTCCCCCTTCTTCCCTTCTCCATTTCTCTTCTTCCCTCGCTGTTCCCTACCCTCCTTCCCGTTTTTTTCCCTCCTTCGGGTTTTTCCTTTCTTCTCTTCTTCTTCTTCTCTCCTGTAGATTACATTCCAATGCAGTACTTTCCACCGCCGCCCTGCTTCCGCTCCGCCCCTTGCCCTCCTCCTGTCACCTGTTTGCCCTCCCTCCTTTACGGTCTTCCCTTTCGGCTCCTCCTTTTTGTACCCGGGGTGCCTTCCGCCTCCTTCGGTCTCCTTTCCCCCTGACCTTTTTCTGTCCCCTGTGGTGCCCTCCCTCCGTTTCCGGCCTCCCTCGGCCTCCCTTTCGGCTCCGCCTTTTTGTCCGCCGGGCTCCTTTCCTCCTCCTCCCCGGTCCCCCGGTCCTTCCCGTCTCGCCACCGCCTCATTGTTCTCTTCTTTTTTCTCCCTCTCTTTCCCCCTGCCCCTGTTGGCTCGGTCCGCTCCTTTCTCGCCCGGTCCCGGCCTGTTTTCTTACTACTGTGCTTGGTCGGTGTCCTCCCTTCCTCTCTCATCTGCCCTCGTCATGTGCTTGGTCGCCTTCTTTTCTCGTTCTTTTGCCCTTCCCTTTGTTCTTTACCCTTGTCTTTGAGCCGTTGTGTGTTTTTCTTTCTTTTTCTCCCCCCTCCTTTTCCCTCCTCGTCCTTTTCGGCTGATTTTCCTCATTGCCGCCAGATCTCATACTTCGACATCTCCGTGTCTTCTCCTCTTCCTCCTCCTCCTTCCCTTGCGGCACTCCTTCTTCCTTTCCCTGCCTCGCACTCACTTCACTTCCCTCGTTTCCTCCGCTCCCCCGGGCCCCCGCCCTGGCGGCCCCCGCCCGCCCGGCCGCCCCCCCCGCCCCCGCTGGTGCGTCCCGCCGCGTTCCCGCCCGCCGCGTGCGCCCGCCGGCGCCCTATTTCCGCGTTCCCGCCGCCGCGTGCGCCCGCAACGCGCCCTCTTTCCCTGGCGGCGCCTTCTTCTTTCCGCCACCCTCCCCAGCCACCCACCCCCGACCCCACCTTCCCCCTCTCCCGTCCTCCTTCTTCCCTTTTCTTTTTTCTTTTCTTCTTAATCCTTCCGTGTTCTTTCCTTCCTGCCTCTTGACTTCTTATCTTCGCCCCCATCCCCCCCCGGTGCCCCCTCCCCTCCCCCTCCCTTCCCCTCTCCCTTCCTCTTTTCCCCTTTTCTTTTTCTTTTCCTTCTTCCTCCTTCGTGTTCTTTCTTCCTCATAATAATAATTTCTTCTTTCGCCCCACCTCCCTCCTTTTGTATTAGAGGAGGGGGGGGATTCACCTCTCCCCCCCCGTCCCCCTCCCAACTTCTTTTTAACTGGGACATGAGCACTTTGCTGCCTCTCTTTGTTGCTCTAGCTTTTGCTGCCTCCCCTTTGCTGCCTCCGTTTTGCTGCCTCCACTTTGCTGCCTTTCCCTTTGCTGCCTCCGCTTTTGTTGCTCCGCTTTGCTGCCTTCCCTTTCCTACCTTTCGCTTTGGGTCCTCAGCTTTGGTGGTTCCTCTTTGACCTGCCTCTCTTTCCTCTCCTTCCTCTTTGCTCCGCCCCTCTATTGTGCTTCCTCTTGTCCGCCGTCCTTCCCACTCGCCCTTCCCTTCCACCTCTCCCACCCTCTCTCTCTCTCTTCACCCTCTGCCGCCCACTCGCCCAGAAACCATCTATTCCACTCCCCCCTCATCTCTATCTCTCTATCTCTCTCTATATCTCTCTCTCTCTTCTCTATCTTCTCTCTCTCTCTCTCCTCCTCTCATCTCTCTCTCTAATTTCCTTCGGCGGGCCTCGTGGAGGCCATGCGGAGCGCCCGCGCGCGGGCGGGCCGCGGCCATCTTGCCGGCCTTGCGGGCGCCCGGCGGCGGGCCGGGCCGTCCCCCGCGGGTGCCGGGGTTGTGCTGCCTTTGCGGGCGGGCTCTGATGCGGCCTGGTGGTTCGCTTCCTGCACCTCGTGCTTACCTTCTTATATTCTGCAGTGCCCTTCCTCCTCTTCTCCTGTCCCGTCTTTTCTTCTCCCTCTGACTCATCCCCTTCGTTACCCCCCCTTTTCCTCCCCATCCGCTCCCTTGTGCCCCGCTTCCCCGCTCCCCTGGCCTCTGCTTTTTCCCCTGCGGTTTGTCTCCCGCTCTCCCCCCTGCTCCCTCCCGTTTTCCCGCCCACGTTACATTTTCCCCCGCCGCTCCCACTCCTTCTCCGCCCCATCACCTCCGCGGTCCTCTCGCGTTCCGGCTTCTCCCCGCCCCCTCCCCCGTCCGGCCCTTTCCTTTTTACCCTGCTTCCCGGAGCTACCCGCTCCCCCCTGTTTCCGTTTGCACTCTTTTTCTCCACCTCCTCATCCCCCTGCTTCCTTGTCTCTCCGGCACTTCCCTTTTGCCCTGGTACCTTCGGCTTACCATTCGCCCGTCTCCCCCGGCTCTCTCCCTTTCGGCTCCCTTTTCGGCCTCACTCGTCGTTACTTGCCCAACCTTTTCCCACCGCCACACGGTTCCGTTTGCACTATCTTTTGCCCTGGCCTTCGGCTTCCTCTGCCCCGGCTTCCCACCAGGCTTCTCCCACCTTTACGCCCTCCCGTCGTTCTTTTCCCCACTTTCCCGCGCGCGGTCAGTTTCCTCTCTGTCCGCCCGTTGCGGGTTGTTGTGTTTTCTCGTGATGGCTTTGTCCCTGTACCTCGAATCCTCCCCTACTATCCTCACGCCCCCTCGCCTTCTTTACCCCACCCTTTGTGGCCCCTCTTTTTCGTTCCCCTCGAGTGACTCCTATACCTGCCGTGACATCCTTGTTCTTTTTCCTCCCCTTCGCCTGCTTTTACCTCCACTCCCTTGTTCTTTTCGGCCGAGCCGCCCTTCTTTTGTTCTTTTATCCCTTCTTCCCACGTGGCTCCGCTGCTGTCCCGCAGTCCGTCCCCCGCCCCCCCCGGGGCCTCGCTTGCTTGTAGCGGGTGCTCGGGCTGCCCTTCGTTTTTTTTTTCTGCTTTACCTGCTTTCTTGTTTCCGGCCCGTCCTCTCTGTTTTTCCTCCCTTTCCTCCCCTTTTACGTCCGTTATTTTCCCCTTGCTCGTTCTCACTTTCTAACCCCCGTCTTCACCGTTCCTCCTCCATCTTTGTTCCCCGGCTCCTGCTTGCTTTCTTACTCGCAGTTTTCGCCACTTTGCCCTACATTTTCGTTCCTCTTTGACCTGCGTCCTCTCCATGTCGTGTTTCCTTCCCTCCCCTGTTTCCTCCCTTCTCCGTTCTTACATGTGTACAGTGCGGTGTGTGTGGGTGGGTGTGTGTGTGTGTGTGTTGTGGTGTGTGTGTGTGTGTGTGTTGTGTGTGTGTCACTCCTGTGTGCGCGTGTCCCGTACATCTGTGTGTGTGTCCGTTCACTCGTGTGTGAGTGTCGGTTCCTCCTGCTGTGCCGTGTCAGTCCTCTGTGTGTGCGTGGTCCGTGTACCTGTCCGTTCCCCTCTGGCTCCCTGTCGTGTCCTCGTGCCTGTGTTATCCGTCTCCTCGTGCCTGTGTGTCTCTCGTGTCATGTGTGTGTGTGGTGATGTGTGTGGACCGCCTGTGTCTCCGTGTCACTGGTACGTGTCTCTGGGTCCCACTGTCCGTGTCCCTCCGTGACTGTGTGTCACTCCGTGTCCTCGTGCCTGTGGTGTCTCCGTGTCCGTGTGTGTGTGTGTGTGTGTGTGTGGTGTGTGTGGATGTGTGTGTGTGTGTGTCTGTGTGTGTGTGTGTGTGTGTCTGTGTGTTTTCACCAACACGCGGACGCAACCATCCTGAGCCTCTTGAGCCTCTTAAGCCTCCCCCATCCCTCCTCACCCTCCTCACCCTACTCCTCCCCTCCTCCCACCTCCTCCTCCACTCCCTTCCCCGTCTTACCCCTCCCTCACTGTTCATCCCTCTCTGCGTTCACGCCGTCCCGCCGACCCGTTCCCGCCGTCCCCGCCGCCCAGTTCCCGCCGTCCACCCCTGCGTTCCGCCGACCCTGCGTTCACGCCGCACGCCCAGTCCGCAATCCTCACTCCCCCCCCAGGTGTTAGGTAACACGCTTTATTGCTTTCCTGCTTTACTGCTTGTCCGGTCTGTCATGTTTCATGCCTATGTGAGTTCAAGCCGTCCACCATCCTT
>JABUQX010120774.1:22500-25000 GCA_015478945.1 Trachelipus rathkii | reverse complement strand
AAGAACTTCTTGTTATGTTATGTTTATCCAAAAAAATGATACTCGAAATATGATTTGAAATAAATAGTTCAATAGATCATAGGCGAATGGGTGGGTAGGGGATGGTGGCTGGATGGAGGTTTGATTTACTGATTTACTGATTTACTGCTTTAAAATCAGTAAATTATTACACTTTACTGTGATATTATATAAAGAACCTATTTTTATGTTATGTCAGGTTAAAATTTTGTTATTTTTTAATGTTAGGTTTTGGGTTAAAACTTTGTTATGTTTGCCATTATTGCTGGTGATTATGATATTTAGACGAGGATATGATAAATTTTTGTTAATAATTAACGAAGTTGATGTAAAACATTTGTTACGTTAGCATTAATTCGTTGGTCTGTATGATATTAGACAGGGTTATGCTAAATTTTTGTTAAGATATTACGGAATGTTAATTGTAAAATTAACTTGATATGTTATGAGATATGCTTGAAAAAATGAGGGAAATAGGTTACGTTTTTGTACGAAGTGTTAGGTACTTTACTGCTTTTAAGTGCGGAAGTTTGTTAATTTTAGTAGTTTATTCGTACGCTATGGTGTTGTCTTAGGTTTGGTCGTTGTGACATTTATAATTCTTAGTTCAGTTATGTTATGTTAGCTTTATTAATGTAAAAACTTTGTGTAACGTTAGCATATATTCGATAGTTAGTATATAAAAACTTATTTTTGTGTTATGTTTAACCGAAATGATACTCGAAATATGACTTGAATCAATCGATCAATAGATCAAAGGTCATGGTGGGAGGGTGGGAGGGGTTGATGATTTGATTTAATGATTTACTGCTTTAAAAGACAGTAAATCTTTACACTTTACTATGATATTTTTATTCAAAGAACTTATTTTTTATGTTATGTTTGGTTAAAACTTTGTTATGTTTACAGTTATTCGTTGGTCTGTATGATAATTATCAAAGGTTATGATAAATTTTTTGTTAAATATTACTGTTTTTGTAAAATTAACGTCAATATGTTAGAGATATGCTTGGAAAAAGTAAGATATAGGTTACGTTCTGTATGCAATGTAGTTACTTTACTGGTGTTAAGGGTGGGAACTTGTTAATGTTAAACTGTATTATTAGGGGGTAAGCTGGGTTAAGGTTTGGTCGTTGTACATATTTTCTTAGTTCAATATGATGCAATGTTGCTTTATTAATGTGAAAACATTGTTATGTTTTTGCATATATTCGCTGGTTAGTAAATAAAGAACTTATTGTGCTATGTTTTTCCGAAATGATACTCGAAAATGCGACGTAAATCAATAGTGTTAATGTAAAATTACCATTGATAATGTAGAGATATGCATGAAAAGTGTGAATAGGTTACGTTTTGTACGCTGTGCTAGTTTGTACTTTACTGTTGTTAAGTATGGAACTTTGTTAATGTTAGTAGTTTATTCGTGCGTAAGGTGTGTTAGGTTTTGTCATTGTACATTATATTCTTAGTTCTGGTAATGCTATGTTAGCTTTATTAATGTGAAAACAATGTTACGTTAGCATATATTCGTTGGTTAGTATATAAAGAACTTATTTTTGTGCTATGTTGTTGTTGTTGTTGTTGTTGTCTAACGAGAATATATACCCTTTTGAACTGATATGGTTCGTTCGTGTGTCGTCAATTCTTGTTTACTTTCTTTTCTGATTGGTTGGAAAGAAAGAAATGCTCATTACCTTTAAAAGGATTGGTTTTAATACACTCTAATTTTCCATTGCAGTAGGATATTTTTAGCTGTGCTGATACGAATGACATCCTCCGCCGCATCTCTAAACGCTTGTTGTTGATATCTTCACAGAGGAGTTTTCGTTATTCCACAAACGATGTGTCATTTAATTTAATGAAACCGAATGGCGACCTGCGGTTGCTTGTAATTCCTGCCAGAGGGTCCAAATAATAGACCTTTATTCGTTTGTGCTGATGGATTCATCAAGATTATCGACATCGCAGCAGCATGGGTAGAGGATAAGTGTTTGTTATCCGATAGATCGACGCGTAGTGAAATATCTAACTGGGAAGACAGCGTAAGTGGTTCTAATAGAATAGACGTTGTGTTCTCGTCGTGTGACAATATTAAAACCCTTGATGTACGCAACTACTGGAAACCCTTCGATCGTGTGACCTTCTACCGTACATGTATAGGTTTCACAGTTCGAACGTCTGAAAATATTACAGCTTTGATTAAAATAAAAAATGAATTAACATCGCATCTTAACGATGTTGACATACTCGAAGACTTAATACATATAGCTCACTGTGTAATCTATGGTATTTACACCGAAACGAATGCGGTTTTCTCCGTATAATGCTGTAAATACAGGAATGCGTTAATAACTATCAGCTGGATGAGTTTACTTCTCTTTTGTATGAGAGAATGAGTGCTACTGAATCAAAATATGCCGAAAAATGGTTTGGTGCTGCTGAAGGCATTTATACTTACATCCTTTCAAATGGTGTTTAATCT
>JABUQX010120774.1:0-15000 GCA_015478945.1 Trachelipus rathkii | reverse complement strand
CTGCTTTACTGCTTTAACTTTCTGCTTTACTGCTTTAACTCACTGCTTTACTGCTTTAACTTTCTGCTTTACATACCTTAAAGCAGTAAATCAGTAAATCAATAGAGGTTACCTACAACAAGGGGGTTTAGTATGCTTTTGTTTTACTGTTTTACTGCTTTAACTCATAATTTTTACTGCTTGAACTCATGTTTTACGCTTTAACTCATAGTGTTTTACATGCTTTAAACTCATGTTTTACTTGCTTGAAACTCATGTTTTACTACTTACTCATATGGTTTTGACTGTGTTTAACGTCATATTTTATTAACATCAGTTTTCTTTATATTTTGTTTTACATATTTTTATTTTATTCTTTTATTTTTTTCTTTTATTCTTTTATTCTTTTTATTTTGATTTTTATTATTTTACTTTTATTATTATATTTTTGGAGTGTAATTTGTATGAGCCTATGTGTTATTACGATTGTTCATTTAAACACACACACACACACCACACACACACACACACACACACACACACAGTCACACACACATTTACACTTAGTACACACAGACTTTACTTTACACACGCAGATTACGTACACTCGACACAGATTTACTTACACTCACACACAGATTTACTAAACACTCCGACAGATTACTTGACACTCACACACAATTTATTTACCTTACACACACACATAGCACACACCACACACACACACGACACACGACACACAACACACACCGCGCGCCCGCGCGCGCGCACACTACTGTACACATATAACGTATAAATTATTAAAACATTTTATGTTTTAAGTAAACACGTACATTTATATTTCTCATTCAAATATAACTAAATTATTTCAAAGTTTCTTAAAACTTCTATAATAAATCAATCATTATCTTTAAAACAAAGAATTATTATTAACTGTTAATACTTTTTGTTTATAAATTTTTAAAACTACTCAAGTTTTAAAATAACTTTTACTAAAATTTATGAAATATTTATGAAAAAAGATATTTTTGACATACCTTAAAGCAATAAAATCAGTAAATTCAGTAAAGCCAGCCCCTAGCACCCCTCTACACCACGCTATGCCACGTTTTGTTCTATTGACTTACTGCTTTACATCATCTTTAGCCATGTAATAAGTATAAAATAACAAAATAAGTTCTTCTCTGCTAACATAACATGTATTTTATTAAAAAAATCGATTCTAGGTTTTTATTTTAAAAATAACAATAAACTTACATCTATATTATTCGCTCGATGTTAACTTAAAAATATTTCAAGTTTTTTTAAATAATTCGGATTTTTCTTTAATTATATTATTATATTATTAATTATATATATTTATCTATTATCTATGTACATTGACAATTCAACACAAGAAAACACAACAACCCGCACTCGTTACAGATACGAAAACTTGAACTCTCCTGTAAAATGGGTTTTGAAATAACTACTTAGCCCTAAAATTTAGAGGATAATCCTTTTTGTTACCCGGGGCGATTTAACCTAATACCTGGTCAAAATATATTTCAAACTGACCTTATTCTGTAAAATATGGTGCAATACACTACGTTAGGACACTAAATTTAGGCCTAAATTTAGGCCTAAATTTAGGATAAGCCTTTTTTTGTATCACAGCGGATTTAATCCTAATACCAGGTCAAAAGGTAATTCCAGTATAGACAAGAATCAATGTTATTATTTTATAAATATATTTCAAACTGAAACATGCTGGATCGGTAAGATCCTTTTATCAGGTAAGAAGGAAATGTTACCTTTCTTGTGAGTGACGGAGTAAATCCTATATCTCTATATGACCTCTATGTGATTGGTCGAGAATTATTTATCGCTTTTTGCCTTTTAGATATCCTGAGCCCTACCTCTGATTGGATGAAAATTAATTTAGTTCTTTAAACTTTTAGGACCAAACTCCGATTTTAAAATCATACTCGTTTTAGCTGTTAAGCTGTGCACAAGTTCTCTGATTTGTAATAAAAGTGTTCTATTTTCACTAAGTGTATATCATGATTCACCTTAACAGGTATACCTCAATCCAAGACATTATCCAGTGGGAAATCAAGATCCCAGGAAGTAGGGTTTCATTCTTATATAAAAGAAAACCCGATGGATTTGAATTTTTCAAGTGTGCTACCCAATTACCATGTTATAATACCAAGCGTATTTTCGTGAGTCCAAATGATTTATTTTGTATATGTAATCACACTGAAGAGTGGCTTACAGAATACTTTAAACCAAGCTCAGCTTTAAACTGGACCGAAACAGTTATTAGCCTGTGCGAAGAAACCAGCGATAAGCAAATTACTCTAGCATTTTATAACATCAAAACATAATCAGTCTGGAAGTTAGATTATGGGAGAGAAATAATGAAACAGCAGTATTTGAAACCTACATCATTTGGATTCTAAATTTCAGGCCAATTTTCTATGAAATATAATTGTTAGAGGTACGTAGGCTTATGTTAATGCAGATTTAAGAAGAACATTTGTGTTATTCTAATTACGTGACGTAATTCATTACATGTATACCAAGAATACTACGCATTTAGAAAATAATATAATAATATTATAATATAAATATATAAAATTAAATATATTATATATATATATTATATATAAATATATATATAATATATAATATAATATATATATAATAATATACTATATAATATATATAATATAATATTTATATATATATATATATATAATATACAGTGATGGCACGTACATGAAAAATTGCTTGGCGATACCCGGGTACATCGATACTGTAAATTCTCTTGGGGCGATACCGATACTCGGTTACTTTTAAAAAAAACGTTTGGGCGATACCGATCCAAGTACCGGTATCGCCCAAACGTTTTTTCAAAGTACCGAGTATCGGTATCGCCCAAGAGAATTTACAAGTATCGATGTACGGTATCGGCCAAGCAATTTTCATTGTTTACCGTGCCCATCATGTATTATATAAATATATATATATATTAATAAATTAATCTAAATTATATATATATTGATATATATATCTAATTATTAGATATATCTTAAGTTTAGATAATATTACTTAATATATATTTTAGAATATCTTATATAATAATTTAAGTTAATTCATTTAATATATATTTATTGTAATATTATCTATTATTCAGATTATCAAGTTATTAATTTTCATAATTCTAGTATATATAAAGTTATACATAATAGTACATATGTGATAAATACATTAAAACATTATATTTATAAAAAACAAATATTTAATACATACTTTTATATATAATTAACATACTTAGATATATATATTATAATATCTAAACAATTAATATATATATTATGCAAATATATACGTTAATTATAATATAGTTATATTATATTCTTTCACAATATTGACGTATAAAGCTTCAGTGATATTCTCTGAGTTATTAAACGTCGTTAATTGACATTAACATGGTCACGTAATTAGAAACACAAATGTTCTCTTCATCTGCATAACATAGCCTACCGTACCCTCTAACATATATGCACAACGTGTGGCAATTAGTAGCGGCAACTGAAATGTATTAGAATCCAAAATTGATGTAGGTTCATAAATTACTGCTGATATTACCACTATTTCTCATTCCCGACTAAATCAACAACTTCCAACGTGGACATCGTGATCATATGTTTTTGATGTTATAAACATGTTAAAGTAAGTTGCTTATCGTCTTGGATTTCTATTCCGCACAGGACATGGACTAATAACTGTTTCCTGGTCCAAGATCTTAAAGGTTGAGCTTGGAGTTTAAAGTATTCTGTAAGAGGCCACTCTCTTATATCATCAGTGATGATTACATATAACAAAAGTAATTTATCATTTTGGGACGGTCACGAAAATACGTGCTCTCTCACAGAGGTACTTAACAACAGTATAAACTTTAAGGTGATTGAGGTAGCACACTTGAAAAATCCAAATCCATCGGTGTTTATCTATGTACTATAATATACAGAGATAGTAACCCGCATATCTTACTGGAATATTACTTGATATCTCTCAAACAACCGATTAAGCATAATGTCTCTGGATTGAGCCTTATTACCTGTTAAGGTGAATCATGCATATACACTTTAGTTGGAAAAATAATCCATAGACACACTTTTATACAATAATCTATTGAGTCAGAAATGACTTGCGCACAGTCAAGTCTCTCTATACACAGCAACCTAAAATACGAGGTGTGATTTGATTTTTTTAAAATGAGTTTATGAGTGTCCTCTTAAAAACTTCCGTTATCATTAACATCCTGCTTCAATAAATTTTTCATCCAATTCAGAGGGTAATATTTAACTATAAAGGGTAAGGGCTCTCTATCAAGGATCATTTAGAAAAAGAACCACAAAAAAAGTTGAGATACTAAATATAATTCATGCGACCAATCATCATATAACTCATGGAGGTCACTTATAAGATTAAGGTATTACTCCGAATCCACAACTCACAAAGCGAAAAGTAGTACTCTAAACATTTCCTTTCTTACCTGATCACAAGGATCCTTACCGATCCAGCATGTTTCTAGTTGAAATATATTTTATAACACAGATAATTAAAACAATTTAGAATTATTTCCTCACCTTCTGTCTATACTGAGCAATAATTACGCTTTTAATTGCACCACTTAGCAACGGTATTAGGAATTAAAATCCGCACTGTTGAACCAAAAAGGCTTTACCTAAAATTTAGGCCTAAATTTATTAGGTGAACTAAGCAACCATAATAAAACGTGTGAGTTTTATACAGCACCACAAGTACAAAAGAAAAGCGTCAGTTCTTGAAATTAAACCAAATTTCTTGGATACACCCTTTACGAGTATTTAGGCCTAAATCGACCCCCTAGAACTGGTACAAAGGATTATCCAAATTTTAGGGGTCTAAGTTAAGATACTATTATTAACAACACCATTTATACCAGAGAAAGTTGAGGCTCAGTTTATCTAATCTGTATTAAAACACAGACAATGCGTAAAGTGTTAGTTACTTAGTTATTCTTTCATGTGTGTTTGACTATTATCAATGTGAGCGTGACGAACAATATAAACAGTATTATAACACTAATAATTAATAATAATAAATAATAATTAAAATTAATTCATAACTATTTTATCCTAAGAACTAAATTAAAGAATGAAATACCTGCATTCATACTTATTTAAAAAACCTTAAGATATTTTTAGTAAACATCGAGTGCGGATAATATAAATGTAAGTGAATAATTGTATTATTTAATAATCTCAAAACTTGGGAATGTATTTTTAATAAAACTACTGTTTACATCGTAAGCACAAAAGAATCTGACATAATTCTGTTATTTTTAACTTATACATGGGCTAAAGATGATGTAAGCAGTAAGAAGGTCAAATAGACAAACTACGATGTAACAGGCATTAGCTGTAGCAAAGTGATAATGTGGATGTTACATGATGCGAGCGAAGCCTTGTCGTCCGCATCATCCATTACAGGTGGCAGGGGACTTCCAATGGACCTCTTTACTGAATTCAGTATTTTAATTGCTTAAATATGGTGCATAAACGTATAAAATATTATGTTTTTAATAAACGTAACTACATTAAAATTTATATAGTTTAAAAAGTTATGTTTAAAAACTTGATAAGTTATAAAAATTTATAAACAAAAGTAAGTATTATCACTTAATAATACAATTCTTTGATTCAAAGATAATTTGATTGAATTTATTCTAAGCGTTTTATAGTAAACTTAGTGAATTAATATTTAGTATATATTTATATTGACAAATTGAGTAAATATAAAAATAGATTACGGTGAGTTTTAATCTTAAAACATTAAATGGTATTTATAAAAACTCTTATTTCAGATTATCTGGGTGTAGTCACCTGGTAAATATCATGTGCGCGGCGGAATCTGTGCTCAAGGAATAATTGCAAATGCCTAACGAAGTTTTATCCAAAATCATGAATCGATAAAAAATAACAAAGTTTTATTTAAACCATAACATAAAAAATAAAGTTCTTTTGAATAATATATCATAGTAAAGTGTAATAGTTTTACCGAATTTAAGCAGTAAATCAGTAAATCAGTGATATCAAACCACACGTCCCTTTCCATGCCCCCCTCCCTATCCACACCGTCCATGACCTTTTAATTCTTTATGATCTGAGAGAGGGTTCAGGTCACATATCGAGTATCATTTCGGATAAACATTAGTACAAAATAAGTTTGTTCTTATATATAGCTAACAACGAATATATGCTTAACCGTACATTGTTTTCACATTAATAAAGCTAACATAGCATTACCAGAACTGAAGAATATAATGAGCAATGACAAATCTAACACACCTTTACGCACGAATAAACTACTAACATTACAAAGTTCCTACTTAACAACAGTAAAGTACCTAGGACAGCGTACAAAACGAAAATATACAACACTTTCAAACATATCTCTAACATATCATTGTTAATTTTACATTAACACTATAGAATTACGTAGCATGCGTGGTAGTGTAGTGTGTTGTGTGAGTGTGTGTGTAAGAAACTGTGTGTGATGTAATAAATCCTCGTGAGTCGTAGAGTAAATCTGTGGTGAGTGTAAGTAAATCTGTGGAAGTATGTAACGTAATCTGCGCTGTGTAAGTGTAAATCTGTGTTGATAAGTGTTAAGGTACTGGTCTGACCTGTGTGTGTATATCAATAATGTGTGAGATGAAGAAATGGTACACATTGTAGTGCCGCCACTTATAGAACCCTCTTTGCTGTGTGTGGTGTATTAATGTGTGGTCTGATGTGTGCACTGTGTGGTGTGTTTAAAACTTTTGTGCCTACTGTGTTGTGGCGTTAAATGATATAACAATAAGGCCTGAGAGTAAAATAACTATAAGTATAGAATACTGCAAGTGATAAGATAATTCGATTTATAAAGACTTACGGAATAAAAAAGAATAAAAAAGAATAAAAATAGGAAGAATAAAAATAAAAATCAGAAAACAACAATTAATAAAAGAAAATTAATGTTAATAAATATATTAGTTTCGTAAAACAGTGTAAACATTATGAGTTTATAAGCAACAGCAGTAAAACATGAGGTTTAAAGCAGAAAACAATGAGATTTGGTTAAAGCAGTTAAAACTATATTGAGGTTAAAGCAGTAAAACATGAGAGTTTAAAGCACGCTTAAACATATATGAGTTAAAGCTCATAAGTTAAAACAGTTAAAAACAAAAGCATACTAAACCCCTTGTTGCTATGTAACACCTTCTGGTTTGATTTTACTGATTTACAGCTTTAAGGTTACTGCTAATGTGATGTGAGTTTAAATAAGCAGTTAGCAGTGAGTTAAAGCAAGTAAAGCAGAAAGTGTTTTTTAAAGCCAGATAAACTGCTAAGGTTAAAACAAAAAGGCCGATACTAATTCCCCCCCTTGGTGCTAGGTAAACACATCTATTTGATTTTACTGATGTACAAGCTTTAAGGACTGAATTGGTTTAACAAATTTTGTGAGTAAAGCAGTAAAACATTATTGGGAGTTAAAGCAGTAAATACATGAGAGTTAAGGCAGGTTAAAACATAAAACTCAAAATATAACTAATCCCTTTTTGTTAGGTAACCACCTCTTACTTCGTCTACATTTGAGTATCATTCTTCTTGGATTTTAATAACCATAAGCGACCCAAATGATTATGTACTATGATTAAAATATAGTATCCTATTATGGTGACACAATAAGACGTTCGAATATATGCTAACATAAGCAATATGATTATATCACAATTTAATAAAGCTAAAACATTAGGCATCAATATGAACTAAGTAAATAAATATTATGCAGGATTCAACCCATACACAAGGACCTAATTTCACAATCCACACTCCTTATATAAACTGTTAACATTAACAAAGTTCCACACTTAATACCCAGTTAACAGTAACCAAAAATTAATCGATACATACAAAACAAATTTAACCTATTCCTACTTTTTTATTTAACTATATTGACAAAAAATATCTCTAACAATGTTTATATATAATAATATGTTAATATATTACATGACAGTAAATATTTTAATTAACAGGTAAAAATTTTATCATATAATTATGCGCTTATGAGTCATAAAATTATCATAACTAGAACCTATCGAAGGTAACTGTTTAAAAACAATTAACAAAGTTTTATTTCCAAAACGATAAGCATTACATAAAGTTCTCCTTGTTAGAATAAAATATCATATGAGTTAAATATGATTATGGAGTTTACTGATTTTAAGAAGTAAATGTTTAAAGCAAATGAATGCTACCTCGCCCTACATGGCCCCCTCCTATCTTCCAGTTCTATACCTTTTGATCTATTGATCTAATGATTCAGGTCACATATCGAGTAACATTTCCGAATAAACATAGCACAAAATGGAGTTTCTTTATATACATAACCAGCGAATATATTTTTTAGTTTTATTGTGGTTTTCGGCCTGTAACAAATTAATCTTTACGATTTCTGATTTCATTTTTATTTACAAACTTATAATTTATAAATGCAGATAATGCGATAGCATTTCGAGGTATTGACTACTAAGAAAATGACTGTTTATCAAAAGACAAAAAAATTCACCTATATTACTATCTCTAACACTTTTACGACTCTTCTCTAATAAACTGTAACAGTTCAGTGGTTTAATTTCTTAAATATATGCAGTAGAGTTCAACTAACATTGCCTTACAAAACTGTAAAACCTAATTGCGATTAGCTTTGTGCTCGCACGCGGCCCAAGCATATCTTGGCCAACATAACCTCAGATGTAATTTTACATTGACACGAGATAAATCAGTGTGTACAACAAAGAATTTATCAGGATAACATATTATTCTTGCGCTCTTGTCAGTGTATCATACAGACGCAGTCGCAAACTCAAGCTTGCTGACACATAGATAAGTGTCATCCAAACATAAGCATAAATAAAAAACAAAGACGGTGTTGATATTCTGAAATATGCGGCCTTGCTTTTTGGTATAAAAGGGCGCAAACACACTAGTCCTAGGTACCATATTGTGAGATAGTTCTACTTGATTTCTCGTGAGAATCTTACGCTGAGAATCAGTAAGATGCAAACCACTGCAACCCTCCCTTCCATCCTGACCATATTGGACCACTTATCTTTTGAATCATAAATTCCATCTATTGATACATGTCATATTATCGGCTAACATAACACAAAACAATAAGTTTCTTTATAATTTTATAACCAGGGTTCGATAAAATTATGAGCTAGGGTTCCACGTAACAGAAGTCTTTTTTACCATATAATTAAAAGCTAACAGGTAACGATTGAACTCTTGAAGCTAAGAACTTATCAATGTTACAATACAAAAGCCGAAAATAGATACCAATATCATTACTGATATTATAAACTACTAACTAAGTGACATTATACGGATAGTCTCCGCATAGTTGGTGAACAACAATTAAAATACTAAAACTAGTACCTACACACTTCGTACATAACGTAACCTTATTCACACGGGGTTTTATTCGGAGAGGAGCAAATTGCCTAACATATCCTAAATGGTTTCAATTATTACATAACATCGTAATATTTAACAAAAATGTTTAGTGCAATTATTCAGAACTGTCTAAATCATCATACTTTGACAACGATGAGACTATAATAACGTGGAGACGTTCTCAAATTTTTACACATTCAACTTCGTAATTAGTTTAGTCTAAAAAGTTCATTCATAACCTCGCTTCTAAATATCATAATACAACGTTATAATAATTGCAAACATAACCAAGTTTTAACACTAAGTTTTAACCAAACATAACATAACAAATAAACAAAAATCTTTATTGTCTCGACAATAAAATAGAAAAAATAATGTTCTTTGAATAAAATATCACAGTAAAGCGTAATAGTTAACTTTTACTGATTTAAAGCAGTAAATCAGTAAATCAGTAAATTCAAACCACCCATCCCAGCAGTCCCCTACCCACCCATCCGTCTTATGATCTTTTGAACTATTGATCAAGTCATATTTTCGAGTATCATTTTGGAAAAGACATAACATAAAAATAAGTTCTTTATATACTGACTAACGAATATATGCTAAGTAACAAAGTTTTCATTTCAATAAAGCTAACATATCATAAACACTGAACTAAGAAGTATAATGTACCAAATGCCAAATCTAACATGGACCTCGCGCGATGAACTTAATCCGCTAACATCCTGAAAATTCACTACTTATCAAGGTAAAGTAGCTAAACAGGTCATTACAATACCACGATATGTTCCCAGCATTGGGTTGCTCCACACAGCAATATCAAGTAAACAAGGTATAATACTGAGTTATGTATCAAACAAGAATTTCTCTCTCCATTTAACAAAAATGACCAATCTATCAAAGATAACAGCATCTTGAACTTATGAATTGACACTATCTTTATCAAAGTGTCACTCGTTTCGAGCTATTAACCTCACATTATGAAACTATGAATGTAAACGTAGATTTTTAACGGTAAAATTTTTCCTAGGCTAGGAAATTATAACACAAAACCATAAAGGCATTATCTGCAACAAAAAACTTAAGGCCTAGACTAAGTTTCTAAACACATCATCGTTTCAGTTAGCCGCGTTAATATCTTACAATAACTCATCATTTCTCTAAACAAAATCTCAGTGTTTAATTTCACCCACTGTCACAGTAATATTTGAACATAACATACCTAACTTTAACAGATAACAGTTTTCATTAACCGGTTATGAGTATCCTTATTAGCAACACACTCCACCTCCACGAGATGAAAAACTTAGGCCAATGGGGGGGATGCGCCCCTGTGGGATAAAAGGCTGTGAATCATGACTGAGGGGCCGATACACAATACGAAGTGAGGGTGTTAACATGCTGAGGGTTTTGAAAGCCTCAGCTCTTGTTGAAGGGGCTGAGGCCTTACCCCTCCTTCGGAGAGATAATATGACCTGAATCATGTCTCAGAAAATCAATAGTTAAATTTCAATTTAGATCAGATTAGGATCACGGCTGTATGGTGGTTAAGTGGCTGGAGGAGAGGCGTTTGTTGAGGTAATGGTTACTGATTTTACTGATTTACTGTTATAGAAGTGTGTTAAATACGGTAAATTTGTTATCAACTTTGCATTGAATGGGATTTAGAAACCTTATTTATTATTTATGGTTATTATTATAATTATTTTATATTTTTATTTTCTTTGAGATGGTTTACTGAAACCTTTATTTTCGAAATTTACAGACCCTTAATTAACATAATATTAAAGACACCATAACATTGTTGTTTATACGATAATGTTTAATTAATACTTTTTAGAGCAACGGCACCGGCTCCAGCACCGTAACCGGAGCACAACCTCTATTCAGATTCCAATAACCAACTCCTTTTACGAGGAAATTTTAACTCTTGTATCCTCTCACCAAATTTCAGTGCCTTATTATCAGAAACACTTCGATTTATATAAGGGGGGTGGTGGATCCCCTTCGGTCGGACCCAGGGTGGACGAACATCGTTCTACGAACTTAGAGGTATGCGTCACCATCTAACCCTCCTCCAAAATTTTAGAATTACAGATACGATAACTCTTAACCTCTATGTAGAATATATATATTTATTACTCAAGAGGCTGTAAGCACGGATAAGCCGGAGACTATGTACATACAGTTAATAGATATCGGGATGGTAGTGAATAAGAATTAAACAAGAAAGAGGTTTAGATGATAATGAAGAGCATGTTTCGACCACTGCTGGCTTTGAAAGCTAGTAGTCTCGAGTTACGAAAGGGCTAGCTTTCGTTCGCGATAGCGGAACCGGAGAAAGCAGTCGGTATAGCGAGTCCAGAGCTCGTGATTAAATAGGTATAAGTCTGAGAGTTCGTTAAAAAACTGATATATCTCTTGCAGGTAATCGATTTTATTTCATACTCCGAATATCGATTCCCTTCAGTGAGTAAATCTGAATTTTCGTTAAATATAATAAATAATATAATAATTATAATAATATATATATATATACTTGTAATTTAAGAGAATTAATCATTCATAATAGCAATCAAATGATAATTATTTAATAATATTATTAAATAATTAGATAGAGAATAATAATTTAATAGATTAAATAATAATAATTAATCATGTGTGTGTGTGCGTCAGCTTCTTGCAAGCTGGCGCTATCGCGACAACCGTGGGAGATTGTTCCTATAAACTTCTCGCTATAGGACCTAATCTACACACGCTCGGAAGCCAGTGAGACATATGGTGCGTTTAAGCGCAATATTTTGCGTTCGCTTACATCGCGGGGAGGTTGCCACCCCCTATATACATCTCCTACGCGAACCTCTGAAATTCCGCGGTTCGGAGACAACATAGTGACATCTAGATTAAATATTACACCAAAGATTTGGAAAAGCGAATACCTTTTCTTAGATTCATTGCATGTGAGTAACTTCAAGTGATCGAAAAGCATTTGGTGCACTGATCAGAGAAAAACGTTATTACTTATTCATACACTTGACTTTCATCACTCTATCTATTCATCATCATCATCGATTATCATCGTCATCATCATCATCATCATCATCATCATCATCATCATCATCATCATCATCATCATTATCATCATCATCGAATCATCCATCAGCATCCTCATCACCACCACCCACCACCACACTCGCAGTTCTTCTCTCTCACGAAAGACTGGAAATAGGCCATGCTGGAATCGGAATAAAAGTGCGTTAACATGCACTCGAAACAGAAACAATAGTAGAAGAATATGAGCAAGTGAGAATAAGAAAAGCGCCCAGCCTTTACCCGTCCACACTCCTGTTGCTGCTTCTATACCAAGTTAGTAGACAAAGTCGAGTACGATAGTCCAGAAAAATCCCCCTAGAGCTTCACGGACCGACGATGGAGACCCACTAACCTCAATGACATACTCGTCAATGAGTTAGGTTCATTCACTTGGAACTTCACAGTAGTTAGAGGACCACAACCTTACCTAACAATAATGATACTCACAAAACCCTTAAAACATTGGTCACTCCATTATTAAGCATCTTTCTTCATACCATCTGCCATTCAAAAAATAGTTGCCATTTCTCTCCTCTAGGCGATTGATTTTCTGACTCAATCCACTTTTTCTTCGGTCTCCGCATCCGTGTATTCAAACCAACACACTCACCACTATATACATCCCGTTGTAGATGGCCGAGGCCGACTTTACTGCGATCTCAGTCTCCGGTTTCGCACATTGACGAAATACATTTACGAGACGTACTTTCATTTATTCTTCATTTACCTTATTAGTCCTACACCAAACAACTCGTGTGAATTACGTTCGGAATTCCTCATTTTATCATTCTTTTCACACCTAACACACCACTAAGATTGTACCATCTGTTAGAGCACAATTGTACTTATAGTGTCTTAATATCACTCTTATATATTCCATGACACATAATATTCTCAACTACATATTTTACTATAACACGTATAAGGTAAAACACATGGCCTTATATCTACATGTTTTAAGACTTTTCCATAGTACGCACTCTAAGAACATTAGTCCCATTACACATAATATCCATACCAGCGATTATTAATTGCGATCCAGTCCAACTCTATTAGTGTCACATTAATATAATTATACAAACTTTAATACTACACCTTATTTATGAGTATCATCGCTCCCTTTTCATATTTCTAAACATATATACCTATAAATACTTAATTTTCAACACACTTTTTCCCAATCTAACATAACTTCACACCGATAGGAGCCGTCTCATTACGTCAATCCATAAACCTAACTCCTATCTACGTATACTTTCATATACCCCCTCATTTTCGTCACTATCATAACAAAACACTTATACCAGTCCTCTCAAACATATCTCTTCAATATATTAACAGATTGCCAACACAACATAACGAAATCTTTACTCTACATAAATAATATAGCTCCAATAATCCTCGGCACTCTTTTTGCGAGGTTCCTCCCATAGCATATGCATAAACACACAGCCTCATCACCAACTTCCTCCACCAGGGCCTAAAATCATAAAATTCTTTACACCTCAATCCTCATCCATAACAGATTGGATCATAAACAAGAGACATAGCCCACATCCCTGTCTCACTCGGCTATTAATATTTAAACATTCACAATTGTCGACTCTATTTATTCTGAGCACACGTTCTCTCACTATCATTGCATACATACTTTTGAATTCTCATTGTCAGAAGCATACCATTCCAACGACCCATATCCTAACACCTGCCATAGAGTTTCACCCTATTAATCCTATATACGCCTGTTGCAAAATCCAAATCCTAAATACAATTTATTTCTTCTCCTCCCTCATTTATCCCAATCATTTGTTGTCAGATTTACAAATTGATTCCTCACATCTCTTTTACTTCTAAACGCACCTATGTTATTCCCCAAATCGCTTTTTCAGTCATTCGACGGCCATTCTTATCGACCAAAATACCAAATCATTATATCTTCCCTACGAAACTCAATTAAAGTAATTACACTATATACTTACAGTTAAACTTATGGCCCCCTATTACCCTTTATATAAGTGCGTACTAACTATTGGCCTCTCCTCCATCCCTCGGATTCGGTATGCCCTCCTCCATAAGCGCTGTTGGTTATATACAACTTTCAAATTGAATCAATCACCATATCGCCTATCTAGTTATAATATAGTATTTAGGTATATGTATGATTAAGTATACAATAGCGTCTGGGTAGTAAATGGTACATATATACTATATATTATAATATATAATATATATATATTATATATATATATATTATATATATATATATTATATATTATTATAGGAACGTAGTATATTATACTATATATATACCTACCACGTATATATTATATAGGTATATTATATCATAGGTATATAGGGATCATATCGAACGGGTTAAGCCGGGTTTTGG
>JABUQX010120773.1:0-20857 GCA_015478945.1 Trachelipus rathkii | reverse complement strand
GATATAAATATTTATCTCATTCACAATTATGATAAACAAAAAAAAAAAAAAAAAAATCAAAACATTAACCCAAGCGTTAAAACATCAAAGTGGCCTTATATATGCTATAGTTAATATATAATACTACTATATTAACACTAGATATATAATATATATATATATATATTACATATATATATATTATAATAATATATATATTAAGTTACCTATATATACATACTAAGTACCTATATCAGTATTATCTACATATATATTAGTATAGTATAATAGGATAATGGTTTAAAACTACAGCGTACAATTCTCAAAAACTACAAAGATACGCGGGAAAGGTAATACATTGTATGGAATCCTCGTGATAACCTCATTTTAGTCCGGAAAAATGTTAAAATAATCATTATATATATATATTCATACATTGTATAATATATATTATATATATATAACTACTATATTATTATATACTATATATTATATATTATATATATATATACTATTATATATTTATAATATTAAATATTACTATAATAGTTTATTAATATTACTTTAATAACTTATATATATAGTGAATACATTACTATACTATCGCTAACTATCTAGTACTATATGCTTGACTACATATACACTATTATTGCATATATATATTTATATTATATACTATAATAACTTATATTTGAATATTATACTATATAAATATATTCTCAAAAGCTACAATAGCTTACAGCGAAAAGAATACATTTTTGAATCTTTGTAAAATTTACATAGCGAAAATGCAAAAACACAAATCATTGAAAAAAATTATGTAATAAATGATAGTATTATGATATAAAGAGCCTATTTAGAAAACCTTGTTATTGCTACTCGTTAAAATAAATAAGACTTTCTATTAAATTTTGCTTTTTTTTAACTTAAGAATACCCAAGCGTGTATATACCGAACCCGATGGGGCAAGAGTCGGCGTCTCCGCCTTCCGGGGAACTACGGGTGGGACCAATTCCCCCCTCCGGGGAGGGTCCCGGAAACCCCCGCTACTTTGGTATTTGGTACCTGTCGCGGGGTCCTCACCCCTCCCCTACGGGTATGGAAAAACGTTCCCCCCGTCGTTCCCCGTCGGCTCGAGCCCCCTACATTTGCACGTTGTGAATATATTTTACATAATAATATATTATATATACTTATTTCAAGTGTTCCTTAAAAAAAAAATAGCCAATATTTATCTTTATTATTTTATTTTTTTTTATTTTTTTACATTTCCTATGTAAAAATTTTACAAGGATTCCAAAATGTATTCTTTTTCGCTGTAGCTACTACTGTAGTTTTTGAGATATGATTTTTATTTTTTTTTATTTATTTTTTTTACATTTTCCGCACTAACATTTTACCAGGATTCCATCACATTAATCCTTTCTCCTTTTAAGGATAATTTTCTTAATTGCTAGAATTTGTTATTTGTGGTTAAATTAAATCAAAATTCATTGTTTTAAACCACTTGGAAGCCACTTATAGTATATATATATATATATATAATATATATATAAATTATATATATATGATAATATATATAATAATTATATATAATTTAATATATAAATATATATATATATAGTAATAGTATATATATATAGTATAATATTATATATGATATATATATATATATATATCTATATAATATTATATATATCAGGCCCGTAGCCAGGAATTTTTTTCGGGGGGTGGGGGGGGGGGGCAGAGTGGTTACATTTCAAATGAAGTTAATATATATATATATAATATATATATATAATATATATATATATAATATATATATATATATTATATATAATATAATATAATATATATATATATATATACATATATTATATATATGTATATATATTAGTAAACATAAGTATATACAGTATCATAATTCTATAAGGTAACATTTCATCGTCTCTCTAAGATTGGGTGGAGAATTTACGAAACCTCCCAGACAGAAAGTATTCATTCAAAGGACTGTTAGAAAGTTAGGAAACCTCCTAGACAGAAAGTATTCATTCAAAGGTCTGTTGGAAAGTTAAGAAACCGCCCAGACAGAAAGTATTCATTCAACAGACTGTTGGAAAGTTACGAAACCTCCCAGACAGAAAGTATTCATTCAAAGGACTGTTAGAAAGTTAGGAAACCTCCTAGACAGAAAGTATTCATTCAAAGGAAAGATAAAAAGTTTAGAAAACTCAATTTATCTAGAGCCATTTACGCTGCAGAGAGACCACTCTCCTTTTAGTGTATCCTCGTGAGGTCGGTAAGGTTCGTCTTTCATAAAAGAGATGCTTTTTTTCATATGGCTTTATTAGTACATTCACTTTCTTGGCAAAAATATACCTTGAAGTGGAAGATGGTAGTGTTTGCATGCGACGCAGAAATCTGAAATCAACCAAATGGTTTAAAAAATGTCTTCAATTTGATACAATCGGCAAATAAAAAAGCTGAGATCTCCGCACCATTGTAATCCTATGATCTCGGAGTTCTTGATAGTAGACACATTACAAATGTGTTTCTCGAACTTGCGTAGTCTTGGAAGTTGCTATTTCAATTAGCTACGATGTTCATACATACACGTGTCACGTGTCCAGATGAGTCACACGTGACTGTGTTGCCTTTTTCTTCTTATTTATGAGGCAAGGTAATAAATATTCTCTTACTATAGTTGTATCTGCCACTGACAATGTTCCACATATGATTCAATTCTTGTAACTGTTTTGACAATGTGACGCGGTATTACAGAAATTTTACTTAAAACGAATCAAATGTTGCATAGTAGAAATTCAAATTACTCGATTGTGAATATTAACACAAACGATGTTTAGCTTTTCTGTGATAAATTCACCAGGCTCATTCTTTTCTATTTCTTCCCAGATGAACGCAAAGTATTGGGCTCGAGACGATCTCGTTTTAAAAATGAACTGCGACAGTCTGTGAGTAACAATTTCTCCATCTCTTCCATCACCTGACTTCTCTGTTTCCTTAGTACTGTAACACCTTTCTCAACATCAGTTGCTTTAATTTTATCCTTTTCCAGAAGGTATGTTGTAGGCGCTTCGGGACTCGAATCGGAAAGACAGAGAAAGTGCAATTTCAGAGACGTAATCCTAGAACGACGTTGTGCGAAGTGCGCATGAGAGTTTTGTTAGGAAGAGGTCTGAGAGATGATGAGATGTTAGCCAGTCAATGTGTGCTGATAGATGCGCGTTCTAGGATACTCATCGAAATAACAGTATTGCCCACTCTCAGAATTCGAATGCTCATGGAAGAGGTTCATCATGATCCACATGGACTCTCTGCTCAAAGTGTTTCGACCTTTTCAAACAATCCAAAGAAAGCCGAGTCTCTTTCAAAATTATCATTTTCTCAATGCTTTCCTTGACGATATCATAAAACCGAACAAAGAGATCTAAAAAAAGAAACATCCTCTCTTAACAGTAAAAACGGAGTATCACCTCACATCACCACACATCACCTTACCCTTACCACAAAGTGAAAAACTGTCCTGTTTGGGAAATATCCGTTGCTTCATTTTGTTTTTTTATAACTTCTTCACTATTTTCCTTTTTAATATTCATTCTGTATCATCGGACTCGTTATACATTGAATTTTTGGACAGATAGAAGTAAGTGGCTCTTCAAAACCTGGTCACCCCCATTTGCTCGAAACCTAAGAAGGCTTCTTAAAATTTCCCTCATTTTCAGCTGGAGTTTGATAATTCAATACGTCCAGAGTCTACTTGAGCCCCTTAATGCAAGCCCTTGCTGGCCACATACAAACGTGTATAGTTTCAATTTATTTTTGGTTACAAATTTTTCTCTATATTACTTTCAACATATTTTCATATTTTGAAGTGATCAGGTTTGTTTTGTCTATCTTCTCGTTTTTTTTCTGAAATAAGAGCTTCAAACATCTATTTATAGTTATATATATATTATATATATATATAATACTATATATATATATAAATATATAATATATACTATTACTATATATAAATATATACTTATATATATATATAGTATATGTTAGTTTGTTTTCTGCTGAAAAAATTTCACTGTCGAACAATTCGTGGGCGGCTGCAGCCCCCTACAGCCCCCCCCCCTGCTACGCTCCTGTATATATTACTATATATATATATACTACTGATATAATTACGATATCAATATATATAGACAATAACTTAAATAATATAGATATATATTTTATATTATATATATATTAACATATATCTATATATATATAATATTTTATATTATTAGTAGGTATAATATTATTCAAATATATATATATATACCTTATATAATATTACTATATAATTAAAGTACGTTCTACGAACAAGACTGTTTGTGACAGCATTTCAGTTGATTTTGTGTGCTGCTTTTTTAACATGCTACTGTTTAACTCTTTTCGATCTCCGACCCATTCGATGAATGAGATTCGCCACACTTTCTTAATTGAAAAAAAAGTCAAAATTCACAAAAATGTCACCCGAGGATTGAAATTAATACCATTTTTCCGAAACTTTGAAAATCTGTTTATCCAGAATAAGAATGCCAGAGGTTTTATTAATTTATTATTTATTTATTTATTTTATTAATTTAATTTTGCTGTTGTTTGTTATGTTTATCTTTGAACGGAATAAGTATCCCTCCGAAATTTGCATCACATTTCAAGTTTTACAAAATATCTCTTTACATATACATAACTTTGTAATTATGTTGGCAATAATAATTAAAGTTTCCCCTGAGAAGAAATTAAATTTATCTTTTCCAGCATGTAATCAATAGGACACTTCAAATCGTTCTCCTTTTTTTGTTATTTGAAGCCATTAATTAAGTATAGTTACGACCCAGAACTCAAAGACCAAGCAACATAACTAATGTATTAAGTTGATTATCTAACCTTAACGCATTAATATGTTTACCTCTGTGAGAGATAATATTGTGAAAACTCGATCGCTTTATCTCTAGCTCATCATTTTGAAACTGTGAAAATAATGCATAAATTGAGGCATTATCTTATAATGTAAACTTATGTAATCGATAGGACGCGACCACAAAACCTATTAAAAGTAGTAGCCATTAAAGTATATATTTTGATATATTAATAATTTTGATCATTAATAGACTGATTTCTAACTTTAGTATATATTAATTATATATTATATATTAGTATATATAATATATTATTTGACTATATATTATAATATATATTATATATATATATATATATACGTATATATATATAATATATATAGGTATATATATATATTATATATTATAGTACTTGTATAGATAATAGTTATACAATACGGATATATTATCATTCCCAAGGCACGTGATCTAGGAGGTCTCAACTCTCCAGCCCTCCCAAAATTATTTAAACTTTTAGAAGCTTGTTTAGTGGGAGTAATAATGTAATCCTTCTAGAAAGATCACAAGAAAAGGAAATATCAAGAAGTTAAGCCATAGGCTTTGATGCTTTCAAAGATGTCTATGTTATGGTGTGTGGATGAGATTATAAACTGTGAGGTTATAAAGATGGAAGGAAACTGGGATTGTGACGTGTGGCAATGAAGACTGGGATTTTGACGGCATTGAAAATAACTGTGCTTCCTTTGCCCCAACTAAAAATGTGAGAGAAGTCAGAGGTGATTTGTTCTAAGATCGTCGTACTCTTAGCAGCATCTATTTGAGATTGAGTGGGTCGTCTTTCAAAGTGAAACGAATAGATAATAGGATAAATCTGCTAACGTTAGAATGGATAGTAAGTTAAAGATCAGGAGAGATAAGAAAGGGCCTGTATAACGAAAAAAAGCAGAAAAAGATTTTGGATAGGACAGAACCTTGAGAAACATCACTAATAATTTATTTAAAGGATGAACTGTGACCTACTGCAACACCTTGTAAAGAAACGGCTGAATAGAAATCATGTAAGAAAGGTATATACAAGGATAGGGATATAGCACACCGACAATGAGAATAAGTTTTGAAAATTCGTTGAGCTTTGGCTCCATACTCTATTGAAAGCTTTCAATATGTCTAGCTCCACAGAAAAAAAAATCCCGCCGAAATGCCGAAGAGCAGAGAACCTCGAATCGGAGAGAAGGGAAGAAGATCGCCAATTATTTCTGGTGATCATTGTTATGCTGCACGAACAGAGGTTGAATTAGAATATTCTGAATGTTCTCCTACGTTTATCTTAATAGATAGATTCAATAACTTTGGAAAGAATATGAATAAAGAGATTGGACAATTAATGTAATGTGAGAGTGGCTTCTCAGTATTAAGTCACTTTTTCCAGATGTGAAGGAAAAGGCCCGATATTAAACAGTCAGAAGAAAAAACATTCTTACCAAGCTATGGTGTAGGCTTAGAATAAGAAATTTTTAAGAACCATGTTCAGAGAGAGCAGAAACCACCACTATGAAAAGCTCGACACGTTACACATGTTTGCCCAATGAGTTTGGAGGGGTGGAGAAAAGAGGATTAGCTCCTAAAGTCTAGAGTTAAATTAGGGATAAGATGCTTGTAATAAAGGGATTTCGTGCCCTTTTAAAGGAAAGTAAAGCTGCGGTTGTGCTTTCGAAAGAAAGTAGAGGATGGAAAGATGAGGAAGTAATATCAGAGTTGATACTTTTTGAAAAATGCCAGAAAACACATGAGGAAGAGGAACCAGATAGATTACAACATATTTAACGGAGAACACTAGAGTTTCAGTAGTTGTTATGCTAGAATGGATTTCCATGATATCCAGAAGAAATATAGGTTGCATAGGTTTCTTTGGTTTCAAAAAGACAACACCTCTGCAGCGAATAACATGAAAACAAGCAGAGTTAAACCAAAGCTCATCAGTTTTAGTTGAAGGGAAAGAATATGAAATGTACTCCTCCATGCCAAGGAAAATAACCTGGTTTATGTGTTCGTACACGTCCGGGTTCCCTTACCGCCGAATTAATAATTATTCCAAGGAAATTCAGAGAACTATGACCAAAAGTACGACTTGTTAGATTTACATCAAAATCGAATAATACTTATTGACACTAAAAAGATGAATATAATTAAGATACTATGAAGATAGTATGTAGTATATATATAATATATACTAAGTATACAAATATAATTTATATATTATATATAATATATATAATATATAGTATATACTTAGCGGACTTTACTTGACTAGTATCCGGTATCACGGTTAGATCGGTATCGGCGGTATTCCGTCTTTTGGGGTGTGTATCGGTTTCGGTTAATATGGCCTCGGATAACTGGCCGAATACTTCTTATCTTTTTTGGAGTGTGTAAGAATTTTGAGAAACTTTCAGATTCAATAACACAATGATGTGATAACACCAAAAAATTTTCTTTTACTTTTTTTAAATTGAATCTTATAGTTTTTTTGACGTGCTGAAACACAAAATGAGCCTTCATTGTTTTTTCTATAATCCATACTTTGAGTAGTATATTTGCAGAATATTTTTAGTTTGGAATTTGAAGGTTTGGTTAATAAGGCCCTCTACATTGAATGTACGTATTACAATTTTTCCACTGCTCTGAAGGTTTAAATTTACGAATACCGATGAACTTAAAAAAGGACTTCTTTACTTGTTTAAGATGAACCATACTAATATCTCATAAATATAAGCAATGCTTTCAATAAGCCGATAACAACATGCTTACTTTGCATTTAAGAGTGCTTTGATCTTCGTGTTTTTCTCTTTGATCGATTTGGGCTTCTCTTACCAAAGCTCCACAATAATTACCCATCCGAAGGCACTATATCCCAACGTCCTGGTCGCTTATCGCATTTCCATTTGTCTGAATATCCTAGGGAAATCTTTTACCATGTTATATTTTCTCATCCACTAATACTGAGTGTCCTCATTTAGGGGATTTCAATGCACACAACAGCAACACTGAAATGTTGGGGTCCTCTCATACTGATTTAGGTGGGCAAAGATGCCGAATCATTCAGCCTTTTCAACGATCTGGAGCAAAATCTAATTAACAGAAAACCCACACACAGTTCTGTTATCGCTACCAACCAAATTCTTGAACCACACTTGATCCTATGTTTCACCAGCTAGTCCGTTCTCTCTATAAATGCACCACTTTCGGCTCCTATTAGTAATCTGACCACAACCTATATTATCTTTAATTTTGTAAGTGTTGTAATAACAGCTCCATCCTGCCCTACGTGTTTTTTCTTTCTGGCACTTTGATCGGCCGATTGGGGGGCCTTGGGTTGCTTCTACGCTAACTATTAATTGGAATTTCTGCTCTTGACTCTGGTGACGCTGTCAGCTTCTACGATTAAGGTGGAAAGCTGTAATCGTTGATGGGATGAGTGCAGGTTCATTCCTCTTCGACTAAATCTTTCTCTTGCTCATAATTCCATGGTTCGATTCTACGTGTCTTCTGGGCCATTAGCTAGAGACAGTTGCGGCATCGGGGTAGAAAAATTCTCGTTCACCTATCACTCTCGCTAATTTTCATTCAGCTTAGAAATCGTTGCAGGGGGATACTCTTCGACAACAAAGCGGGTTTCATCAAACGAAAGGGCGCTAACCTCCTTGGTTCTCCTACTGACACAATCTTCTGGCCTGCTTGCCAAGAACTATCTCTAAAACAAGCTTCTGTAAAAATTCTGCCTTTCTCCTCACTTATTCGTTCTGATGTTCTGTGCTAATTCTCCAGCTGAAAAAGGCCAACGTCTCTTCGGCCGTCCTATTTTCCTCTAAGCTCAAAACACTGGATGATCTCTGGCATTCCTTCATCCTCTCCCTTCTCCTCTCAGGTTTCGCATTATGCCTTTGCTGTGATTACATTTGAATCGGGTGCATGGGCTCCTGAATGCTATGAATGTTAAATGAATGTTAGAAAGGCGGGTGGCCCGGATGGCGTTCCCTCCCGCGATGTTGGTGCGGTAGGTGTGCTTTCCAGTGGACTGGCCGCCCCCTCGTTCAATAGTATTCTATTCTAATGTCTCCGTAAATATCTGAACACTCTGTCAGTCAAGTGTGGAAAGCACGCCACACTCAGCACGGTTTCCAAAAAAGGAAGCCGCTCTGATCTTCATAACTATCGCCCAATAGCCTCTCACTTGTATTCTATCCTTAAGATCTTTGAACCCTTCTCAACTCCCAGTTTCTTGCATCATCGTGGAATTCTCATTCACTTCTTTTCCGATCGTGGCCAGTACGGCTTTCGGCCCTCGAGTTCTACTGGCGATATTCTTTCCTATCTTACTGTTTTATGGTTTTTCGCCCTTAAACGACACTAGCGGGATGAGATCTTCGCGTTGGCTGGGCGCTACGCTATCCAAGGCATTGACCGGGCTATGGCACAGGTCTACTGCTCTCCAAGGCTCCCTTTTTGGGTTTCCGTCCTTCTCTATGCTTCTTACTCTATGTCTAGCTTTCTCTCAATCGTCAATATCGATTTTCTGTACAATGTGGTGTTCCTCAGCGTCTGTCTTTTTCCTACTTTTTCCTTACCTTTCATTAATTGATTTCTGCACCTGGCACTTCTAACTCCATCCATTCAGTAGAGCCGAGGACTCGACCTTCATTCCTATCACTCATTTCAATTCTGCTCGCCTCTTTTACTTCTAGGATTTCCTCTACGTCTTAATCTTTCCGAAGTGTCTGTAGTCGACAGATTTCCATGTGCGGTGGTCGATGTCGTGCTCATCACGTTGCTGAAACAATTTAATATACTTTAAAAACTCAAATTTCGCTACATAAATCTGCCCTCTTTCTAAAAATATCGTTCTAACACTTTCCTATCTCTTCACGTACGGTCTCTCGTCTCTCCTGTTAACAATATAATCCATCATTTATCCCAATAAAATTAAACAAATAATAATGTTACATCTGGAAACCTCACATACAACGGTTGCTAGGGCACAAGCCCAAAGAAACTGGTATGCCGTGTTTAAGACATAGTGGAAACTTTTATTCCTCATTCTACAGTGCTTACTCCAACTATACAATGGCCTCATCCGCCTTTGTATGGAGTCCTGCTCTCATTTCTGGGGGGCTCTGGTTTCACCCGGCTTTTAGACAGGTCGAGTCGAGTGCCAAAAGACTATAAACTAGTTCCTACTTTCCAACTTGTCGCAGACCCTCTATCTGTTCGTACGTAGATGTTGGTGTGTGTGATTTATTTCTTTTTTCTATTAAGGTACCGCAGCTCGTGCTAGGTGCTCGTAGGGAACTTGCCACTACGCGTGTCTACCAAACACACCTTTACGACGGCTCGGTTCCGCGTAGCACAAGGGGTCTGCTGTGTCTGCGCATGAATTATGTGTGGATATTGTGTAACTGCCAGGGCTAGTTACTCTATGGTAGGATCTGCTTCTATCGTAACTTCCTCAGCACCTTCTGTAGTAAATCCTATTTCTTCGTCTATGTCGTTTCCTGATGAATTTAATCTCCCTCACGTCTCAAGCTTGTGCGTCTATTGGCTTCATATCTCTTAATTTGCGTTAGTCTGGTGAGTCATGAGACAAGTAACACCCCCCCCTCCGTTGGAAGAGGGTCATCACGGCCTATGAGGATCTGAATGTAGTGTGAGAACCTACGGTTAAAAAAATAAAGTGTTTATTCACTGTACTCCCGTAAATTCTCTCAAAAAAGTCGGAAATGCCAGTGCCAAGGCACCTTTAATGAACATAATGGCACCATTTTTTTTTATACAATCAATATGAGCATTTTTATCAGCTGTTTTGTAATTTGGATCTTTACAATTTTTCCTAAAAAATCCCTGACCCAACACCTTACGGAATGCACACCAGGCATATTTTTCAATTATGCTAATTTTTTTTTAAATGTTAAAAGAAATAATAAACAATATGGTTGTGTTTAATTGTAGGAAAAATCGGCTAAGATATTGTATGATACATAAAACCCCGCAATATTATTATTATTATTCATTATTATGTTTTTTTTTATTAAATACTATCGTACCATTTTATATCATAATATATATAATAAATATATAATATTTATATACATAAATAATTATTACCATTATTATCAACAAGGATTTATTATAGTTATATAATGAACTATAACTTATATATTTAACTATGTGCCAGAGTAAAGTAGAGTGTCAGGAGTCGCGACAATATATTTATATAAAACTTTTTAATGCAAATCAATATTTGCAATCGTAAAAAGGGTATCAAAATAAATTTTATTAGTAGATAGATTACCCGTCAGATATATTATTAATACTATATATTAAGATAATATAATGTAGGGGCTTATTTTAATATATATTATATATATTATTACCTTAACTTCAAAAAATGCTCGATGACTTTAAATATTTAATATAAATTTATTATATATAAAGGTGTATGAGTATACTTATATTTTATCTTTTCTCATATCAGAAGTCTCTACTCATTACAGTTTTTAACCTTTGTTACAATTAATCTTTCTTCTCAGTTGAATGTTAGAACTTGGGTTGCCTCGTGATGTTGATTATTTTAGCATTCAGTTACTAGCCTAAAACAGTGCAGACTCTATCTGTATATATTACCTACCTAGAACTTAAACAGAATTACATCTATATTTACAAGAACCCGCAAGAAGCAATCTGCCCATTCTTGACAGATATATATATATTATTGATATTAAATTTATATTATATATTAATAATATGATTATATATTAATTAATATATATTATATATATTATATTATATATATATATATATATTAATATTATATTAATATATTATATATATAATATTTATATATATATATATATATATATATATATATATATATATATTAAATATATATATTATATATATATTTAAATTATATTTTAATGATAATAGTTTATAATAAAGTTAAGTACCTGCTATCTATAATATATTTTGAGGATAAACATACCTTTGTATGGTTGATTATATCTATCCAAAAGCAATTTAACTACTTTGTCCTAATTTTATTACTTTACAGGAAGGTAATATTATAACTATAATATATATATCTAGTTATATATTTAGTATGATTTGAAGGTATATAGAGGTAGTGAGTTTCATTTATATGTAACTTATATGTAGATAAACTTGAGTTTACTGGATGTAGGGTAATAATCTGGTGATATTGAGTAAGTAAGATTATGCTCCCTTTACTATTTCCAATTAATATATTGTATATTCAGAATGTTATTATATTAGGCAGTTCATAATCATTGTGAATCGTATGAGCTTCAACGTACCATTATAATGGGTGGAAAAGATATGACCAAAGCATTGGTTTTATTCATGGTTTGATAAAGCAGCGGCAGCTCACCCGAGTGAGCTTTTTGTGTTATTTAGACAACTTATCCACATATATAATGACATAGGATAGGTCATCAATTTTGCTTACCACTTATCGTTTTAGGCAGAATTCAATTACTCTTACATCCGGCATACCAATACGATTTAATAGCCATTGTAGTCGGACTTAGATTAACAACTCAAGTGAAAATATAAGGTGTATCACAAGTCCAACAAATATATATCGAAATTATGGTGACAAAATCTGTCTGTTTAACTAGAATGTAACTTTTAGACACTCACTGTGTCTAAAATCAATAGACACCACAGCTCACAAAATTGGACGGTTCTAATGATATACACACCTCATATAAATTTATTATCACACCTCGAATGTACTATATTTTCGTTATATATCTCACCATATTTTCAGCCCTCACCAAATTTAGTATACTATTCATTCACTCCCAAAAATGTTTTAAATATAAATAATTATATATAATAAACGAATTATTATATTCTAGGATGAAAACAGTTACTAACAAGAAATATATCATAATATAACACGGTCTCACCCCTCACACTATACTACACTTTATTCTAATAGCTCCGACCTCTTGGTTCATACTACTGGCACACGCATATGCGGATTAGCAAAATAATTACTTAACTACTGGAAATATTACTCATATTGTATAAAAATGATATAAGTTATAATAAATACAATAATCTTGAGGATAAAATTTTGTATGCATTAATATTCTCGACTATATGTCAAAGATAAAACTTAATTCTCCTTTTAGATAAATTAAACCATGTGACTAATACCATTACAATACGTAAATAACATAAAAATTATATGCTATTTTTTATTTATTTTATGACGTCATGATTTTTGTGTGCTAATTATATGACACATTAAGTGAGCATGATAATGGTTATTAAGATGCTCATCTATAAGTACTCTTTACTCGTTAATAAAGGTCTGTGCACGATGCAACCTAATAATGAAAAATGAAGCTCGATTATTTATCTTTTGTGGTGATACTTGAAATAATATCTAGGTATCCTTATAGTGGTAGAACAAGAATAGAGAGCAATAATCGACGCACACCATTCGGAGTTAAGCCAGCGGACAAGTGAAGCTTAATTATTACTTAGATAAAATCTCTAAAAACAAAAAAAAATTGGTAATACGGTTATATGGTGACTGTAAGCGATACGCACCTTACCATGATGGGTATGGTTTGAAAATGTCATAATTATACTAGACTAATGTTCATAAAAGTTTCTTCTAAACCGTCTTCATCGCATTTATATGATGATTTCCGTTACATCTTAGTCTTCCCCGTCGCCTGTTACACTACTTCCTAAGCAATAGTCGTCTTTCCTGACGATGCGCATGCTTTAAAAGTCTAGAAAAAGAGATTGATGTGGAGAGAAAAAGATACTGTGCATGAAAAGTCTGGAGTAGTGGACTGATAATAGATAACCCAAAACTCATTAGATAAACATTACATATCTCTATAGATCCCGTCAAAGATAACATATACACAATAATAAATTATGAAAAGTTAACTATATTTGTAGATAATAATATAAATACTCTCAGAATGTCGATATATATAATAAAAGAAGTCATTAAAGCGTATAGTGGTAGATCCTGAGCTGTAAGCCTATATGTGAATACCTGTCGCCTACTAGAGTGAATAGGTTCTTTAATATTACACACTCGCCGGTCTTTTGAAATACCACTGATTGTAACATTATGATGCAATTATCTACAAAGTTTCCGATCTCTATGCTAGATGAGAAGACTATGCGTGCTTAGTAAGAGACGGCGCCTAATAGGCTACACCAACACTATTAGAGGGTATGTGCGTCAGGTTCAAGATATATAATGATTAGGCATAGCAGAACTCGCATGAAGACACGAAATGCCAATTACAGCCTGTACAAGACAGCGCGCGCTCTGGCCTCTGCTACAGTTGCCATGAGCAGACACGTCGAACTGTGTTGCTCGCTATATTCAAACTTATTCGAGTGCAATTACATCAATTCACTTAGATTTAAGATATCGGATGAGTTGGATTGGCAGATGCAACTATATATTCTCTATACACAAAATAAATAACTATGCTCTGATGGATTATCGTTAATGACGCAGATTTATTTATTGGGTCCGTGGCCTAGATAAAATCATTGAGTGTCTCGAACTTTTGCAAGCTGCAATGATCAAATTCTTTACTGAATTAGCCATCTTCTAACAATTTTCAACTAAATCACCACCAACACCGAATATAGCTACTTCATCGATATAATCTTATAACTTTGAATAGATGTCTCCATATTACTGCAATCCTCTGAGAGTCATAAAAATATATATTAAAAATATCATAATTCTGATGGTGAATAAATAAGCGAGCTGTGTTGAAATAGACTGAGGAGATAGAAGCTTCTGCTTATACGAAACTCATGGGGATATATAGGATCTGCACCAGTATATATATATATATATTACTACTATAAGTATATATATATATATTATATATATATATAATGTATATATATATATAATAATATATTATACTATATATATATATATTAACTATATTATACTATATATATCATATACTCTAAGTATATATATATATTATATATATTATATATATATATAGTACTATATATATATATATACTATATATCATTATAGTATATATCTCCTATATATATTATGAGAAGGAAGAAGCGCCTTCCTGAAGCAATTGAAGATTACCCACCACTTGGGGCAGATTACTTATAGAGTCTGTGATACATCCCACGTGGGCACTTTCAGTGCCCAATGGTTCTCCCTTTTGCGTTCATTTCCATAGTTCCTTCTTACATGTGGGGTCGTAGTAGGCTCTGTCCCTTTACTCACACGCTCCATAAAATACAATTACAGACAACACTTACCTCTTAAAAAGAAAGCAAAAAATGGTATAAAATGGCATCCACGCGATTAGTCGGAGAAGCCTATAGGGGTAGCTCATAATCACCATTAAAGGCCATTGACGGACTCTGATGATGGAGTTGGTGCCGCCACGGAATTGCCGGCCTGTTTTGATAAACGGTCTCCTTTCTTCATAAATTTCTGCAACCTTCTCAGTATAAAATCTAATTTTCATTTTCTTGAACATCACCTCTCCTCCTCTAAACCTCATCTCTTTCATTTAGGGGTGCACTTCATGATCTTCATGACCTTCTTTATTATTTTCCGTTTGCATAATTGCCGTTTAATCTTCAACTAAAGCTGAACTCTTTGTTCAAACTTTTGCTTCTATTTCCACCTTAGATGATTCCAGTGCTATTCCTTCTTCTCCACCTACCTCCAACATATTTATGTCAATATTGTAATTTCTTCAAAAGGTGTTATTTCTGATTTTTCAGAACTTAACAATAAGAAGGCGTACGGTTCTGATGGTATTCCTCCCATAGTTCTCTAAACCTGTGCTTTCAAGCTTGCATTCTGCCTTGTTAAATTAATCCGTCTCTGCCTTTCTACTTTGGCCTTCCCTTTTTGCTGGAAAGGTGTTCCTGCACAAAAAGAAGGGAACCAATCTCAACCCTCCAACCATCGCCAAATCTCTCTAACTATATATAGTTTTCAAATCTATCCTGGCAAGAAGATTTGAAGACATCTCAATTCTTGTAATCTTACCTCTGATTGCCAGTACGGCTTTCGCAAGAAGCCCTCTACTGGCGATCTTTTTTCTAGTCTTTCTGTTTCCTGATCCTCTTTCCTTCGGTATTTTGGTGAATACCACCGCTCATCCTTCAAATCTATAAATAGTGATGCAACTCATAATTCTGTTTTATCCCTAACTCTTTCTACTTTTCATAAAAGGCCTCTCTCTATTATTTCATCACATATCCACTCCTATGCCGACGACTTCATCCTTCATTACACCCCTCATTTTGATAGACGTCCTTTTCAACAACTATTAGCTCACGCTAGAAGGTCACCGTCGGATCAACTAGCATCTGATCTTTCTCGAATTTCTTTGGGCATTGAGATCAAGGCTGTTTTCAATTACTCAAAAACTCAGTTCCTCCATCTTTCCTCAGCACATAATCTTTCACACAACTATGAGTCTATGACATCTTCTTTGAAAACACATAACTCAAAAATCTTTGTCTGTCCTTAATATTCTTGGTGTTTATTCTTCTCGTGACCTTAATTGGAAGGTTCCTATTGCTTCTCTTATTAAACAAGCTTCTAAAGGGTTGGGTGTTTGTTCTGAGGCGCATTCATAATATTTTCACACCACCTCAATTGTGTGACCTTTATAGGGGTGTCGTTCGCTCCTGTTACAGAGTATGTCCTCATGCATCTGAGGATTCCACTTTACAACTTTCCTCTTCAAATGTTGATCTAGAGTTTTTCTTTATCAATCGAATTGTTGCGTCCCTCTTTATTTCATCGCTATTATAGCGGACACCGCTCTTCTGAACTCTTCAATCACATACCTCCTCCATTGAGAAGGTTTCTTGTGACACATACCTTCCTACACAGTCTCATTTTTTCATGCACTCTCTGACCTCAGACTTAACAGCTATGCTCAATCTACATGTCTCCACTGGTAAAGTCTTGGAACACACTCCCGTTATTTATTTTCCAAACTATTCTTATAACATTTTTTGCAATGTTAGTATTAACACCGTACGATATCTTTAATTTTTTAAATCACAAGAAAAACTAAAATTGTGTAACTAGTAACAGTATAATTCCAGCGACTATTTTTTTCTTGAGAAAAAGTGTAAAAAAAAAAAACACACACACAGACACCACAGCACACCACACACACACACACACACATACATATATATATATATATATATTATATTATATATTTATATATATGTATTTGATATTATATATAATAATATTATATATATATATATATATATATATATATTTATATATATATATATATATACATTAGATATTCGCATTTTTTAAATATTCGCGTTGACTTTCGCATTCGCAAATATTACAATGACAGTAGATTATATTTGCATTCGCACTCTGAAACTCGGAAAATGTTCTGACGGAACTTGCAAGAAAATTTAATAACTTTTGTGAGAAATTGATTAGAAAGAGTTGACTAGTGCTGTCTGAAGGTAGTGACAGTAATTTGAGTCGCAATCGAAATTTAGCAATATTAATATTGATACGCTCGTATTTGTGAGCATATTCGCTCGAAATCAACTGTTGAAGCAATTCCGCAATGGCATCCTTATCCAGTGTGGTTTTGGATTACTTCGACATTGTTTCCCATGACATTGCAAACCGTACACTTTGCAATCGTAATTATTCTCGAAAAGGAGGAATGAAATCCGGGTTAAAAACTATCTAAGCAGCAAACACAGGGAAAATGCGGAAAGGAAAATGAGTAAAAGAGTAAAGGATCCTAAATTTCAGCTTTAAGAGCGAAGCAGATTACTGTTGAAAATAATATAAAATACAAATATATGGGACAATGAAACGAAAAATTATAAAGGATGGATATAGTAAATTTACAGAAGTTATAGCAATGGATGTTCTGTTCTGTTCTAAAAGTTTTATGCTTTTCATATTTATAACTTAAAAATTTGCGTTTTTACACACCCTAAAGCAGTAAATCAGTAAATCAAATTATCCAACCTACCCCCCACCCCACCCGTGATCTATTGATCTATTGATCTATTGAATCATGTCATATTTTGTATAACATAACACAAAACTTTTATTCTTTTTATGTTTATAACTTAAAAAATTACATTTTACAAACCCTAAAGCAGTAAATCAGTAAATCAGTAAATTAAACTACCCAACCTACCCTCCCTACCCTGCCCGTGATCTATTGATCTATTGATTCAAGTCATATTTTGGATAAAACTTTTTATTTTATTTGTTTAAAAATATTTTTTTTTTACTAAAATTGTTGTTTTACATACCCTAAAGCAGTAAATCAGTAAATCAAACTACCCAACCCACCCTCCCCACCCCACACGTGATCTATTGATCTATTTGATCTATTGATTCATGTCATATTTTTATATCTTTTTATGCCTATAACTTTAAAAAAATTACAATTTACATACCCTAAAGTAGTAAATCAGTAAATCAAACTACCCAACCAAACCTCCCCACCCCGTCCGTGATCTATTGAACTATTGATTTATTGATCTATTGATCTATTGATTCTAGTCATATTTTGTATAACATAACACAAAGCGTATATTCTTTTTATGCTTATAACTTAAAATTTTTTACATTTTACATACCCTAAAGCAGTAAATCTGTAAATCAACCACCCTCCCCACCGCCCCCTCCTCCCACCATCCTATGATCTATTGTTCTATTGATTCAAGTCATATTTTTTACTAAAATTGTCATGTTTTACATACCCAAAAGCAGTAAATCAGTAAACCAGTAAATCAAACCACCCACCCTACCCTCCCACCCTCCCCCAACCATGTCTATTGATCTATTGATCTATTGATCTATTGATTCAAGTCATATTTTGTATAGCATAACACAAAACCTTTATTTTATTTTTGTTTTATTTGTTTAAATCATTTTTGTTTTGCTATTTTTTTTTCTTTTCATGTTTATAACTTAAAAAACTTGTACTTTTACATACCCTAAAGCAGTAAATCAGTAAATCAGTAAATCAAACCCCCCTCTCCCCGCACCCTCCTACCCATCCATGATCTATTGATCTATTGATCTATCGATCTATTGATTCAAGTCATATTTTTTACTAAATTGTTATGTTATCAGTAAGTCAAACCGCCCTCCCCTACCCTCCTCCCTTCCACCCACCTTACCATGATCTATTGATCTATTGTTTCAAGGCACATTTCGAGTAACATTTTGAATAAACACAACATAAAAATCAAGTTCTTTATACACTGATCAATGAATATATGCTAACGTAACCTACATAGCAGTTTTTTTTCCCCACATTAAAAAAAAAAAAAATCTTAATATAGCATGCACTTGAACTAACAATATAATGTACAACAACAAACCTAACACACCTTAAGCACGAATAAACAGCTAACATGAACAAAGTTCCACACTTAACAACAGTAAAGTAACTAACATAGCATACAGAAACGAAACCTATTCACACTTTGTCAAGAATATCTCTAACATTTCAATGTTAATTTTACATTAACATGGTAATATTTAACAAAATTATCATAAACTTGGTCTAATTATCATACTGATCAATGAATATATGGCAAACAGATTGAGGGGTTTATTTAAAAAATCTATTTTTAAACAAATTAAAATAAAAAGTTTTATTCAAAATATGACTTGAATCAATAGATCATTAGATTCATAGATCAAGGTGGGGAAGGTAGGTTGGGTAGTTTGATTTACTGTATTTACCAATTTTAGGGCAGGGGTTCCCAAACTTTTTTTCACCGCGGCACACCCCTGTTGTGCTAAAAAAAATCGCGGCACACCCTACTCTTAAATTGGTTTGAGTACTTAGTCTTAGGTCTTATGAAAGCAAGAAACACAATGCAAATTTAACGCTCTTTTACCTTTAATTGTGGAATGAAGGAAACGGTTTGCATGAATTTTTCATTATTCTTAAGTTTAATAGGAAGTTTTGTCAATTTTACAGGAAATCTTGACGCTGAAAGTTTACTCCTGTTTTTTGTTTTTTATATAAGCATACGTTGGGAATGCAGACTCGCATTGATAAGTGGATTTAAAACGCACAAGTCTTTAATGCAATCTTTCCAACAGCATTGTTTTGCATACACTTGCATCCATAAATCTTCTTGGCCCCCTTCGTTGGGTAATTTTAAGTTTCAAAGTGCGGTCTTCACTGACGTCCATCAGATTTTGAAGCTTCATTTGTCATCCCAGTAGGTTTACGTTCGCGGCGTCACACGAAGTTTGTCATTCAGCTGTAGACATCCTCAGAATCAATTTACGGGAAAATACTCAACAATGTTTTTTTCCAATCCTTCCATGTGGGCAGTAATAATTTCGAGGAAGTTCGGTTGAAGATGGGATCTCATTGCTTTTGACAAATTCTTGGCCACGAGGAAAGTTTGGAGATGTCTCTGCTTCTTAACACCACGCTCAAAAAATAAAAATAATAATGCGCAAGCCTTTTATTTTGTCTAATTGTGCTCCTCCCTTCCCTTGGAGAGATGTGGTGGTTTCATTTAGTTTTTCGAATATGTCGGAAAGGTTTCAAAATTTAAGCTGCCAATCGACATCAGTTAATTTTTGAATAAAAAAGGCTGCTCTATAAATGTGACCACCAATGCATCGTTTAGTTCAAACAGTCTGATTTAAATCTTTCCCCTTGAAAGCCACCGCACTTCTGTGTGCAGCGAGATTTGGAAGTGAGCCATACCATATCTTCGGCGGTAAGTTTTAAAAGACGTGCTTGAAGCGGGCGGCTCTTAACATGATTAATTATCTTCACAATATCATCCAGTACGACTTTTAAAAATCTTGTGGCATCTTTCTTGTTGCCAGGAAATGCCGATGT
>JABUQX010120772.1:5000-10004 GCA_015478945.1 Trachelipus rathkii | reverse complement strand
AAGTACTAACCAAATTATTAACAAAAACGTAACTTTATTCAACCCCTTGTCAGTTCTCTACACATAACAATGTTAGTTTTAACTTAACATAGGTATATTTCACAAAATTTACCAATAACCATGTAGTATATATCATACAGAGTAGCGAAGTATGCTAAGTAACAAGTCTTCACATTAAAAAGCCCAACAGTACATTTCGCGAGAACTTAAGAATATATACACACGACAAACTACACACCTTAAACATGAATAAATGGTTAGCGTTAAAAAAGTTTCGCACTTAACAAAAGTAAAGAACTAACATAACATACAAAAAACGTACCTACTCCCACTTTGTCTTGGCATATCTCTAAATAACATGTAAATTTATTTATAACATGCTAATAATTAACTAAAATTGTATCACAGCATTGGCTAATTAGCATATCGTCAATGAATATATGCTAACAAAGTATTTCAATCAATAAAGCAACATAGCATCATATGGACTAAGAAAATATTGTACAACAACAAACCTAAGCACACCTTAAGCGCGAATAAACTGTTGACATTAACAAAGTTCCACACTTAACAGCATTGAAGTTAACTTAACATAAAATAAAAAACGTACCTAGTACACCGCTTTTGTCAAAGCCATATCTCTAAGCATAATCAATGCATAATTTTAACATTGGACATAGGTACATATTCAACAAAAAGCTTACAATAATCTAACAAGTACCCAAATGCCATAAAAGAATGAGAAGAACTGACTTGGTAAAGTTTTTCCGCTGTGAAGTTAACTCATATAACATACTTATCCACATAACAACCAGACAAATAACAGCTACTCATTAACCACAAATCTGATTGATTCAACTCTATTTTGAGAGCGTTTAAGTTAACATTAACATGAAAACCATTAACTTTATACGCTGATCAAACGAATATATGCTAACGTAATAAAAGTTTTCACATTAATAGTAACATAGCATCACATGACTAAGAATTAACTGTACTACAACAAACTAGCAAACTTACGAGCTAATAAACTGGTATCATAGCAAAGTTCCACCCTTAACAACAGTAATTATCATACAGCTCAATGAATACTCTAAAGTAATAAAGTTTCCACATCAAATAAAGCTAACATAGGCATCATATGGACTAAGAAAACAATGTACAACGGACAAACGTAACACAACTTACACACGAAAAACTGCTAACATTAACAAAGGGTCACACTTCACTTCTGTCATTATTTAACATTGCATGAATATTCGTTTTCTGTAACACTTTTTCTTCATACATTTTTTGAGTTGTCAAGTCGTGAATTTTAGAGTCCGTCAGTGAAATACTTGTCTAATGTCTTTTCATAACCTTGTACCGATTTCTCATACAGACCAACGAAATATGCTAGCGTAACAAAGTTTTACATTATCATAGTCAATAGTTAACAAAACGATTTATCATAAATGACTTACCCTAAATATTCATTAATCCCTCAGCAAAGGCACTGTAAAGATCTTGCGAGACAGCTGAGGAAAAGTTCTGTTGAATTAAAAACTATCATTAGTAAAGTGTAATAGTTAACCGAATTTAAAGCAGTAAATTAGTAAATCAAGCCAACCGACCCCACCCATCCCCTCCCTACCCACCCGTTTGATGAGCGTTTTGAAGATATTAATTCTAAGGTTTTAGATCACATTTCGCTATTCATTCAAGATTTAACTTCATACAGAAATAAGTTCTTTATATACTAACCAAACAATATATGCTAACGTAACACTTGTTTTCACTTAATAAAGCTAACATAGGTATTACCAGAACTACGAATATAACGTACACGAGGCAAACTAACAACCTTACGCACGAATTAACTACTAACATTTAACAAAATTCAATACTTAACCAACGAGTAACAGAAGTACCTAGACAGCGTACAAACGTAACCTTTCACACTTTTTTCAAGCATATATCTCTAAATTATCGATGTTAATTTTACATTAACACTATGATTTAAGTGCAAATCGAGTAATCATTCCGAATTACAACATAGCACAAATGAGTTACTTTATATGACTAACCTCGCAATGATATGCTAACATAACAAGGTTTTCACATTAATAGAGCTAACATAGGCATCATATGAACTAAGAAAAATAATGGACAAAGACAAATCTAACACACTTAGGCACGAATAAAAATGTTAACTTAACAAAGTTCCACACTTAACACCAGTAAAGTGACTAACCATTGCATACAAACGTAACCTAATCATACTTTCTCCAAGCATATCTCTAACATATTAACGTTAAGTTCTTACAGCTGACACAGTAATATTTAAACAAGAAGTTTACTCTAAACCTGTCTAAATTATCATTACAGACCAACGAATCTGTAAAACATAACAAAGTTTAATCCAAACACATAACATTAAATTAGTTTCTTTGAATAAAACTATTAATTGGTAAATTGCGTTTTAGTTTACTGATTTAAAGCAGTAAATCAGTAAATCAGTAATCAAACCATCAAACCCTCCCCAACCCCTCCTATTGACCTTTGATCTATTGATCGGTATTGATTCATGACACAATTCGAAGTATCATTTAGTGGCTGGGAATGGGTAGGGGAATGAGGGCATGGGTGGTTTTATGATTACTGATTACTGATTTACTATGCTTTAAAAATCAGTAAACTATTTCGCTTTATGTGATTTTATTCAAAGAACTTATTTATTGTTATGTCAAGATAAATTTTTTTTCATTTTTTATGTTATGGTTGGGTAAACAAAACTTTGTTATGTTTGAATTATTCGTTGGGATTATGATATATTTAGATGATGTTTTGATGAATTTTTGTTAAATATTACGAAGTTGATGTAAACATTTGTTAGTTCGTTAGCATTATATTCTTGTCAGTATGATGATTAGTTCAGGTTTAAATGACTAATTTTTGTTAAATATACGAATGTTAATGTAAAATTAACATTGATATGTTAAGATTTGATGGAAAAGCGTGAATAGGTTACATTTTGTTACGAAGTGTTAGGTACTTTAATAGCTGTTAAGTGCGAGTTGTTAATGTTAGTAGTTTTTTCGTACGTATGGTGTGTTAGGTTTGTCATATACCTTATATTCCTTACTTCAGGGTTAGGTTATGTTAGCTTTATTAATGTAAAACGTTGTTACGTTAGCAATATATTTGAGGTTAGTATATAAAACTAATTTTTGTGTTATGTTATATCCGACAATGATACTACAAAATATGACATGAATTCATAGATCAATAGATACAAAAGGTCATGAAGGCGAAGGTGGGGAGGGTATTGATGGGTTGAATTTATCTGGAATTTACTTGAGTTTACTTGCTTTAAAATCAGTAAACTAATGCCATTTTACTATGATATTGTTTATTCAAAGAACTTAACTTTTGTGAAGTTATGTTTGCGTTAAAAACTTTGTTATGTTTACAGTTATTCGTTGAGCTGTATGATAATTATGACAATGTTTAGTGATAAATTCTTGTTATATATTACTGTGTCAATGTTAAAATTAACGTTAATATGTTTAGAGATATGCTTGGAAAAAAGTTATGAAAGGTTACGTTTTGTATGCATAGTTAGCTAACTTTACTGTTGTTAAGTGGTGAACTTTGTTAGATGCTTAAGACAGTATTATTCGTGCTTAAGTCTGTGTTAGATTGTTGTTTACATTATTTTCTTAGTTCATACTGATGCTATGTTAGCTTTTTAATGTGAAAACCTTGTTATTTTGCATATATTCGGAGCGTTAGTATTTAAAGAACCATTTTGTTGCTATGTTTATCGCAAATGATTATCCGAAATGTCGACGTAAGCAATAGTGTTAATGATTAAAATTGAACATTGATATTGTTAGAGATATGCTTGAAAAAGTGTGAATATGGTTACGTTTTGTACGCTGTGGCTAGGTCCATTACATGTTGTTAAGTATGAATTTTGTTATGTCTAGTATTTATTCGTGCTTAAAGGTGCGTTAGGTTTTTATTTGTTACTCTATCATTGCGGTAGTTCTCTGGTAATGCTAGGTTAGCTTTATTTAATGTGAAAACAATTTACGTTAGCATATATGCGTTGGTTTAGTATATAAAGAACTTATTTTTGTACTATTGTTTATCCGAAATGATATCCGATATGTGATCTGAATTCATTTGATCAAATATATCAAAGATCATCAACGGGTGGGTAGGGAGGGGATGGTTGGGTCAGGTGGCTTGATTTACTAATTTACATTTCCTTAAATTCTAAAATCAGTAAACTATTACTATGATATTTTATTCCAAAAACTTATTTTTATGTTATGTTGATCGAAACTTTGTTAGGTTTGCAATAATTTGTTGGATTATGATATTTAAGTAAGGTTATGATAAATTTTGTTCAATCATGACGTATGATACATAGCTAAAAAACAATTTGGTCGCTTAAGCATATATTCGTTGGTCTGTATGAAATTTAGACAAGGATATTGTACATTTTTGTTAAATGTTACTGTGTCAATGTAAGATTAATGTTATATGTTAGAGAAAATGTATGAAAAAAAATATGAAATTAGGTGAAGTTTTGATGCAATGTTAGTTACTTTACTTGGTGTTAATGGAAACCCTTTTGCTATGGATACAGTTTATTCGTGTGTAAGTTGTTTAGGTTTGTCTTTGTAACATTTTTTTCTTAGTTCATGTTACGCTAATGTTATCTTTATGTGATATGGAACTTTATGTACGTTAGGCGCTATAAATTCATTGAGCTGTATAGAGAAATTTACATTGTTGTCTAAGTGTGGAAACTTTGCTAACTTGTTACCATTTAATTAACTCGAAAGTATGTGGCTAGGTTGTGTGTAGGAACATTAATTCTTAGTTATGGATTGCTATGTTTAGCTTTATTAATGTGAAAACGTTACGTTAGCTTGATCAGTGTATAAAGAATTTGTTTCTTTTTATGTTTAACTTAAACGATACTCAAAATACGAGTTGAGTCAATAGATT
>JABUQX010120771.1:0-16457 GCA_015478945.1 Trachelipus rathkii | reverse complement strand
TTATAAACTTTCAATAACATATATATATATATATATATATATAACAACGCTAATACTATACCTATAGCAATAGCCTTAGCAGCAACAGCCATATATACTGTATAGCAATAACTATAGCAGCTGCTGCTATATATATATATATTATATAACAACTGCCAACCTTAATATATATATATAATATATATTATATATATAATAATAATAACAACCATAAATAACATTTATATATATATATAACAGCAACATATATATATATATAGCCAACCAATATATATCGGCGTTTCTTGCTGCTGCTGCTGCTGTATGCCAACATATATATATATATTAAAGAAAGAACATAACGGGAGATAAAGAACCACCTCATGTTGCAGCGGAGAATAACGTACTCGACGCTTTAACATTAGACCATCCTCAAGACCAAAATGTTGGTTAATAACAACTTTTAAGCGAACAGAGCTTTCCGTCAAGGCGATAATCACCAGTTTTCACCTGTCCTTCCCTCGTTACTAAGATTTTTAAATCATTTTCAATATTGATAATAACCACAACCTTATATATATATATATATATATATATATATATATATATATATATATATATATATATATATATATATATATATATATATATATATATATAATTATTGCCGCTAATAAACTATGCTGCCATATTTATATATATGCCATACTATATATATATCCGCCCCTCCTTGAGGAAGGGCCCATCCGTGATGTGGTGGCGATCTGTATATATATATATATATATATATATATATATATACCTCTATATATATATATATATATATATATATACTTATATATATAACTATATATATGCTGCTACTATATATATATACTACTATACTTCTGCTATATATATATATACTATATATATATGGTCAGCCTCCCGATTAACCGTCATATATGTATCTTAAAAACTATTAATGCTACACTAAAAAGGAATACATTTTTAGATTCTGCGTAAAATTTTTTTACAAAACTTTTAGAAAATACAAAAAAAGCGGTTTTTAAAAAAAAATTAATAAAATTTTAAATTAATGAAATTGGAATTGTACGATAACTTGAAATATTACAAATATAAATATTAGCACATTTTTATTTATGGCTTCAGTGTAAGTGTAAGAAGGTTTGAGTGAAGATCTTATTGTCCAATTTAGTTTCACTCTTAAGCAACGAACATGATGAGTTGCTTGGGTATTTACAATTTTGTGAATTAATATTAAGCGAAAAAAAGTGTTGGAAATGTAAAAGAAAATGTGTAATTTTGAAAAGTAAAGGAAGTTATCATTTCCGATGCAATAATTACAAATGCAGGAAACAATATTCTGCCGTAGCGAAAAATTCCTTTCTATCAAATGCGCGTGTAGGTGTTAAATTAGTAATGCTATATTTTGTTTCGTGCATGATATGAGTTCTACTCAAAGTAAAAGGATGTTGGGTTTAGGTAATAGGACAGTTTCAGATTATTACAACTAACTAACGTAACCTTACGTTGCCCTTTAATTGATGGGTTGTGTTTAAAACTAAAGAATACCCAAGGGTTGACCGCAAAGATGGCAGGAGTCGGGGTCTCTCGGCCTTCGAGACGACAGGCAGGACTATTCCCCCATGGGGAGGGCTCGGAACCCCCCGCTCTTTGGTATTTGGGCGTCGCGGGGATTCCTCCACCCCTCCCCTACGGGCTATGGAAACGTCCCCCCTCTGTTCACCGTCGGCTCCAGCCCCCTACTGTGCCGAATTATATATATATATATATATATATATATATATATATATATATATATATATAACTGCTATACTGCTCTGCTGCTGCTGCTACTGCTGCTGCTGCTGCTGCTGCTACTGCTCTTCTATTCTTTATATATATATTATTAATTTATTTCATTTATTATTCATACTTATTTAATAATTTTCCTAAGTAAAATTTTACGTAGAATCTAAAAATATATCCCATTTTAGTGTAGCATTAATATTTTTTTAAAGGATACATATGACGAGTTAATCTTGAGGCTGGCTATATACAATATATATATATATATATATATACTTATATATGTTCTATATAACTATATATATATATATATAACTAACTTATATATATATATATATATATATATAACTATAGTGCTATATATGCCTATATATATACTTATATATATACTTATGCTGCTGCTATATATATATTTATATACTGCTCTATATATATATATATACTATATATATACTATATATATATATATATATAGTATCAAATATATATATATACTAGTATAATACTAATATATAAATTTCTTGTCTTTCGTTAAAGTCGCTTGGGTCGAATTTTTAGGGTCGGTACTCTCTCTCTCTCTCTCTCTCTCTCTATATATATATATATATATATATATATATATATATATATATATATATATAGAGAGAGAGAGAGAGAGATATTTATATATATACTTATATATATATATATATATATATATATATATATATATATATATATATATATATAAATATATATATATATATATATATATATATATATATATATATACTAACTATATATATATACTTCTAATAACTCTTCTCATATATATATAATATAACATAACATATATATATATATATATATATATACTATATATATATATCTCTACTTACTACTATATATATATATATATATATAATCACTCAGTAATTTCGGTTCAATTTTCTTTAATTTCTCTCTCTCTCTCTCTCTCTCTCTATATATATATATATATATACTTAACACTTATATATATATATACCTTATACTATATATATATATATATATATATATAACATATACTATATATATATATATATAACCATATATATATATATATATAATCCTCAATTAATTTCAGTTTCAGGTATTTTCTTTAATTTTTTGTTTTAGGTTAGGCTAGGTTAACTTACGTAGCTAACCTAACCAAACAACTTTAGCCTAACCTAACCTAATAACTTAACTTAACCTAACCACCTAACCTAAACTAACCTAAAACAAAAATTTAAGAAAGAAAATACCTGAAACTGAAATTAATTGAGTGATTATTGTTGTAAAATATAACCTTATATATATATACTATATATATATATATATAGCAACCTTATATAGCAGCAGCAACATATGCGCCTGTAAGAGGAGAGAGTACCGACCCAAAAGGAAATTCGACCCATGCATCTCTGGCGCCAGAGACAAAGAAAATTCAACTGATCCGTTCTATAATAATGCCTATATATATATATATATATATATATATATATATATATATATATATATATATATATATATATACTCTATATATATATATATATATATATATATATATATATATATATATATATATATATATATATATATATATATATATATATATATGCCAAACCACCAAAGAATCTCATATGATATGGCGAAACTTCGGAACTTCACAAGAAAACTAATGAGATATTATTTGGAATCAGCGTATGAAATTTGTATGGAATGGAAAAAATTAAAATAAAACTTACCTTTAATACATTTGATTTTGTTTTTCAATCTTTTTCATGAAATTAAAAAAAATATATTTTTTCCTTTTTTTTTTTTCTAAATGTATGCACACATATAACTTAGTAAATACTTCTCCCTTAACCCTTTTTTGGGAATTTTGGATTTTAACTAAAGTGAGCAAAATATTAGGTTAGGTTAAGGTTAGGTTAGTTAGGTTAGGTTAGGTTAGGTTAGGTTTAGGTTACGTTAACTATCGTTATTTAAGGTTTGACAAGTTATATCGATTACATACCTTCGACCACTCTCCTTCTATAGTGTTCGTACAAGCCCCATCTCGTGGATTCACGAAATTTAGCGAATGATTCACTGTAAGATGAGTTAAATCTAATTCAAATTAAGTTTTTATAACCCTTCCATTCGTCTGTTATTACTGTCGATCCTTTTTAATGTATTCTTCTAAAATTCTTTTAATTGTCTCACTATTCCTATTTATTACAGGAACGAAAAAGCATTTACCTGTCCCTCTTTCAATTCCACCAATTACCCACTTACTTTTAACTAGTCGACCTTTATTAAATTTTCGTTTCCCAAACACAGATTCATCAACTTCAACAACTTTATTTAAACCACCAATTTTATTTCTCCTATTTAATATTTCAATTTCACAAATTTCTCGAAAAACTGTACTAATCTGTAACTCCACTTTCGCGATAATCTAATATTCTAACCACTAGTGATGCTCGCGCATCGTTAACAAAAAAAAATATATTATTTTAATACCGTACCTGTTAAGGTGCACTTTGTAACGAATTTCTTGGTATTGCAAAATATTCTTTTCTACAATCCTTTCTATTACATCTTAAAAACATATGTTTTCATAATTTACATAGCTTTACATTTGACGCATTTTTTTCTTACAATTAAATTAAAATGTTGCAAAAATGACCAACTTATATATTGTTGAACATAAAATTAAACAAGTCATCTATAAACATTTTTTCTTTTTATATTTTCACAAAGACTCACTTTATATTCGATAAAATTTGATGCCGCAAAGTTATCGTACACTTTAAAGTACATACTTTATATTTTATTTATAATTTATTTCATTAAAATAATGTTTTTCTTTTTAATAAAACTTTACCACAATTCCAAATATGTTATTTGTTTTGTGGTACACCACGTACTTTTTGCGATATCATGCGAGCTTTGGTATGTTTCCTTATATATATATATATAGCAACAACTTAACCCATATATATATATATATATATATATATATATATAGCATATATATATATATATATATATATATATAGCATAACCTGCTGTATATATATATATCTTATATATATATATATATATATATATATATATATATATATATAAGAATAAATGTTTTTATAGTCTGAAAAAGAAAATAGAAATTTTTATCGTGTTTTTCTCACATTTCATTTTTTGAAACATGAGCTCACAAAAAATCACTAAAATACTGAAGTTTTCAACCTTCAAATCAAGGAAAACCTTACCTATATACACGTCAACAGAATGACCTTTATATTGAATGTGTTGATTCAATATAAAGTTGTGTCGAATTAACTTGATACTTTCTTCAAATTTTTGAGAAGCAGTTTTCAGAGACTAATCAAATTGTTCTTACTGCGAATAAATGCCAGATCTGTTAGATTACATGGCAGAGAAGCACTCAAATATGATTGTTAAAGCTGGTGTTATTGGCCATATTGGTAGAAACTCTGACCTCGAGACCTACTCCATGGAGAAATACAGGGAAGAAGTTAGTGGCTTGAGTATTTTATGTTTAAAGTTATGTTGCATTACTTTTTCCACTGTTTCCTAATCTTGAAGAAGTTGAATAGTTTGGCATAATTCCTTTCCTTCAAACATTAGTTTACTGACTCGATTAACTTTTTCTTTGGTCTCAGCCGGTCCACTTCCAGCACACTTGCCACTATGCATCCATTTAATCCATACTTTATATATTACTAAACCATCCTAATACACTCGTTTATTCTCTCATTTTTACCTTTCTTCAAACCACACAAATCCTTAACACGATTTTTCATTCTCTCATTTATATTTATTTTCACAAACCTAACACGACACTTAGAGTGTATCATTCTGAACAGACTTTGTACCTTAGATTTATACCTCTTATTCTACACTATAGTTTCACTACTATACATTTTACTCCAGTAACAAGATGCCCTCATGCCCTTTGCGTTCACCAAAGATTTAATTGCACCAGCCATCTTCCTATCACTCACAACTTTTCCACTATACTGCATCATCCACTCCCTTTTCATCCAACATATAGCCTAAATATTTAAACTCTGATACTTGTTCCAATTGCTCACCATCCAACGTGATTTCATACAGCGGACTCTCCTCACTCCCTACCATCACTACTCTTATCTACATTTGCTTTCAAACATCTCCTTTTACACACCCTACCAAACTCCTCTACAAATCCTCTTAAACTCTCTTCAGATTCGCTATACAAAACCAAGTCATGCACTTGCAATAAACAGGGGACCTTCCACTCTCTTCCATTCTCCATCAGTCTAACACTTTTCCCTACCACCTCTTACCTCTAATTCTTTTCATCATCCACCATATACAAATTAATAACCAAGGAGACATAACATATCCCTGCCTCACTCCACTATTAATATTAAACTTCCCACTTTCAATTCTATTTATATTTACACACTCTTCAGTATCGTCATACATACTTTGATTCCATTCAGAAGCCTACCACCAACATCATATATCACTAACATCTGCCACAGAGCTTCCCTATTAATCCTGTCATACGCCCGTTGCAAGTCCACAAAACCTAAATACAATTTATTTTTTTCATTTTCTCAATTATTTATTTCAATGTAAAAATTTGATCTACACATCTTTGTTCTTTACTAATGAGTCCCTCAGTCACTCGACGCACTCTTCAACCAAAATACAAACAGATATTCTTCCCATAACAAACACTCAATAAACTAATTCCTCTATATTTCTTATAGTTCACCTTATCCTTATATAAGGGATGCTAGTTCTGCTCTCCCCAATCCTTTGAACAGAGTATACCTGCAGATAAAAATTTGTTACACAAACATCCACATTCAGTCAATAGAATCATTGCCTCCATTCTTGATCATTTCGCAGGTTATTCCATCTATACTTGAAGATTTATCATTAACTTCCTAACTCTACCTATAACCTCCTCCATACTAATTACCTCATCCCTATAATACCTATTTCTTCTTACGCCATCAAACTCACAAAGATTCACTATCACCTTTCATTACTGCTAATGTTATGTAGATTTCGAAGTGTTTCCTCCACACCCTCCTCGCATCTATTCATCAGATCATGAAAAGTACCATTCCCATTCATTATTCTTTCTTTCAATAATTTAATTCAATTAAATAATTAAATATTATAATATTAATATTATATATTATATTAATATATATATATAATTATATATATATATATACTATTATATATATATAAATATATATATTATAATATATATATATATAATATATAATATATATATAATATATACACATATCATTATGCACATACTTAAAAAGTACCACACCCTCTTTCTAGATAACACTTTACGAGACATCCCTACTACTCATATCCCTGTGAGCGGGGGAGAAAGAAATTGCCCAATCGCTATGTCCTGCGTGTCGTAGGATCCGACTAAGGGACGGTGATAGTTGGGTTGCTCCACACTACAATCATTTACTTGCCAGGAATGCAAATGCAGGCCTCGGAGAGGGTCGTGATCCGGTAAACGGCCTTCTATTTTTCGGCGAAATTGAATGAATCGTATGGGTACATATAAGGAATGTCAGAGGAATAAATGGTTAGCGAGAAAGAGGAGAGACGGTGATGGTATTTATTTAGAAAGGGTCAAAATTTTATCTGCTCCTCGCTTATGTGACTGAAACTAAAGATGAAAGCGAAACATTAATTGAGTGGTTGTATTGTGGTGGAAACCGAATTGAAGAGAGGAGAAGAGGAGTTGCAATTTATGATGAGTGACATGTAGTACAAAAGCCTAATGGTAAGCTTTGATTGATGTGTGAAGTCCTAGATTCTAATGGTGTAATTTGTTTTGGAAAGGTCAAGGATGTTGTTTTGTATGGTGTGGACGTAGTGGTCCATCTGAAGGAACGTTGAAAGGAGTAGTACGAATTTTTTGGTATAACTCTGAAATGATGTTCTTGTGAATGGGGTTATTGAAGTAGAGAGCTTCAGAATTTAATAGTGTTAGGGACAACAGAATGTACTTGGTATAGGATGATTCACCAAATAAAGGGTGATGGATATTAACAACGGTGGTTTTGGAGGGGTGCGGGGAAGAACAGGTACTGTGCGCTTATGGCCGCGTGATCTATACATTTCTGTGAAAAGAGAGTGGTATGTGGTAAGTAAAATTAACATTTCTATTAAGTACGACAGACGGGCGTCTCAAAAATATCTGCTTATACTACGGTGTAGGAACTATAGTGGTAAAGCTGTATCGAAATGTTAAGATCATTTGATTTTGTTGTTGAGTGAAGAAGGCGATGTTTCTGAAGTATGTGTTGAGATGTTATAATCAGTTAAGGCGTATTAGCGATGGATAATTATTCGGCATCATTATGTTGTTTCTATGTAAAAATTAATTTTAGGTGGGGCATGGATGGAGAAGAGGAAGGTGATACGAAAGAAGTAGGTAAAATAAGAGTTGAGAAGTTAAGTGAGCAAGACAATAAGGATAAGTATGTAAGAGCGCTCGCTACTAAAACGGTTGAATGTGAACAAGTGATACTGAACAACATCTGGGGGCAAATGAAGGAAACAATTGTTAGTTGTGCCAAGGGAGTATGTGGATGTCTATAAGTACGGAAGTAAGATATAGTTACGTGATAATGGAATCTCAAGAGGTGATGAAATGCGGTTAAAAGGCAAAAAAGAAAAGAATTCTAGATGACATTGAATTAGTAACTGAAAAGAACAAATAAGATAGAAAGACTCTAAAGAGAAAGGATGACGTTGGAATTATATAAGAGGAAAAAAGAAATACTAAAAAGTGTATACTTAGGAGAAAACAAGAGGTAAAATGACAAGTTTGGAAGGAGGATGAATGAGGATTACAAGAGAATAGGAAGAAGCTCTTCTGGAAGGAACGCGAAAGGTTAAGAATGAAGATAAAGGGAATCTGCTTAGAATAATGGAATAGGGATGGTCGCTTTGGTAACTGATGAACTATGGTGTTGAGAGAGTGTGGAAAAGAACACTTTCTCTAAATTATGCACGTATTGAAGAGGTGATTGATAGTGAATGTGTGTGGGTTTGATGGTGCAAGAAGGTAATAGGGTATTTTGGGGATGAGGTTCATTAGTAGTAAGGAGGACGGTCAATATGGGTAGAGTGAGAAGCTTGAAGAATGGTAAATCTGCAGGATAGATGGTAAAATTTACTGATGTGAAATGATCAAAAACGGAGGGGAGATGGTGATTGATTTGGATTTGGAAGAACGTGTGTAATATAAAGCGTTTATAGAGGGTATATTTTCAAGGGATTAGAGGAGAGCTGTAATAGTACCCTTATATATAAGGGTTAAGGGTGAAAGGGAAACGTAGAGAATTATAGAAGGGAATAAGTTTTACTTGAGTGTTGTAATGTGGAAGGTATATGTCTGGTTGTTTGGGAAAGAGTGCGTCGGAGTGACTGAAGGACTATTGGTGAAAGAAGACAAGGTAGGGGTTTAAGGGTGAAATGTAATGTTAGATTTGGTGGATCAGCGTTTACATTGTAACAACTGATACGAACAGAGGAAAGAAAGAATTAAAATTGTATTTAGGTTTTATGATTTGCAACAGAGCGTATGATAGAGTAAATAGTGGAAGGTTATATACAGGTGTTAGTCGTATATATGGTTGTTAGGTTGTAGGCTTCTGGATTTTGATCCCAAAGATCATTGTATGACGATGTGAAGCGTTGTGTTGAAGATTGACAGAGATTGTCAATGGTCCAGTAAGTGGTGATTTAGATTAATAGCGAGTAATGGTAAGACAGGGTGTCTTACTGTCTCTTGGTTATCCATTTGTATATGGATGGTGTTTTATGAAAGAATTCGAGGGTGGGGATGGCATGGTAATTGGTGTTAGACATGTGGGAGAAATGGAGATGAGTGAAGGGCTGCCCTTACCTATTAATAGCGGTAATGATTTGGTTCTGTGTGCGTGATCTGAAGAGGAGTTTGAAGGAGGATTGGCTGCTAGAGAGATTGGGCAGGCGTGTGTGTAAATATGGGGCTTTGAAAGTAAACGTAGATATGTGTTGTAAGTGAGGACACTCCTCAGTGTTAAGTTATGTTAGATGGTAAGAAGCTGGAACAGTGTCTTGAGTTTAAAATATTTGAGGGGATATGTTGGACTATGATGAGGGAACGGGAGATGCAGGAGCTCTGTAGTAGGGGAAAGTTGTGAATGGCAGGAAGGTAGGGTTTGCGTGCAATTAAATCGTTGTGTAATGTTTAAAGGTGACTAAGATCTTGTAGTGTGCTAGAGGTTTTAACATGAGGGTATGTGTTCTAACCCTGTGTTCATTGTATAGTAGTGAGGACTATTGGTTTTCTGCGAATACAGACAGTATAGATCTAAAGGTATCTAAATATGCTGCTCTGCCATGCTTGCTCATTACTTAGGGGCTGATAAGCTATACAGTTGGGTGTGAGAACGAATTCATAAAGTGCAGGAATGAAACTTATTTAGAAAAGTGAATGTGGTATGTGAAGAAAGTGGGTAAAATGAGAGAAAAAATGAAAGTATATTGAGATTGGTTAGGTCATTTATGGATAAGGATGTAAGGATTAGATCGCGTTGGTTAAGCGGATTGTATAATGGTCGAATAGTGTTGAACAAAGTGACCAGCTGGGAAGACGGCAAGAAAAAAGATGGTGAGTTCAGTAAAACGAAATGTTTTGAAGGAGAGAAAATGTGAGTTTGGTAGAGGCGAGAAGAAAGGTGATAACAGGAGTGAATGGCGGCGGATTGTGAGGGGGTATGGTTGTGGGGTCTCCACCTGGGCCAAGGGATGAGCACCTTACAATTGACGAATTACCATTGTGAGGCGTCTATCGCGACTTGTCCATGAAGCTTAGGGTGGATTTTCTGACCTGCGATGAGTTCCACTAATTAATGGTACTGAGGGGGCGGTAAGGCTGGGCTTTTCTTTTCGACTTGTGTCATGTTTTCTACTACATATATTTTGAGATTCTTATTGAGAAACTTACTTCAAATGCTCGGAAAAGGAGATATAGAAAAATTAATAGATTAAAAATGAAGTCATCTGATTTAGTAATGATATAAGATCTATACATCTAATATATTACATGATAATATAAAAAATTACATAACTAATACATTATATATTATACGTGTATACTTATATATATATATACTATAGAATAATATATATTATATATTATATATATATTATATATATTATATATATATATAGTAATTATTATTATTAGTGTTATATTTTGCACAATATATATATATATATATATATATATTATATAATTATATTATATATTATAATATATATCATATAATATAATGCTAATTTTTAAGGTTTGCAAGCATTATTGTAATGGAACATTCAGATTTGGTCCTCTTCATCAATTAATTTATATATATATTTATATTATATATAACGTGTTCGAGTTGAACTATACCTGAAGAAGTTGGAGGTATCATATTTCCAATGTTTTCTTAAACTATATGTTGGAAGAAAACCTCATTTATTAGTAAAGTATTGTTTTTTATTTGTTTTTGTTTTGATTTGTTTTTTTCTCAAATTAACTTATATTAAGAGTTGATCTCTCTTATATGAAAATAATTTTCATTTTTGCTTAAATATTTTTTTGTTTTGTGTTTTTTTTGTTTGAATCCACACATTCTCATTCTTTTCTCTTATAACTGTGCTTTCCTGGAAATTTTCTTTTTTTGACTTATTATTATTATTAGTTTTCTGTAAACTATAAATTTATGACATTTCTTCGTTCGATAAAAATATTTAAGATTAATATTATTTATTAGATTAATATGGTAGCTTTGTCTCATTAATCTGGTAGCTTATTTCTCTCTCTCTTTGTTTAAAATCACCAGCAATGTGTTTAGCTCATTTTTCTTTCAAAGTAAGAAAAATTTCTTTTTAAAACTTTCTGAAAGAAAAAGCACCACTATATATGACAAGTTATTTTCGATATTTCCCAAAAGGAACTTTTTAAAATATGACAGATAAGTTAATCTTGTCAGGCGGGTATAACATGTTTATTGTGAGTAAATGGTATCATATAGTCATGTAAATGTTATTATAATTATGGAAATAATAGGAACACTTACTTAATATATTGTCACAATTAAAAATATATTTCAAAATTTTTAAGATTCGTTATATGAATCAGTTCTTATAATTATTAAATCAATTAATATTAATTGTGAATAAATATTATAATTATTTTGTTATGATTTAAATCTTTAAATTACCGATCGGAGAGTGTCAGAGACTAGTGTTCTTCAGCCGGAGCTTGTGATCCGGTGTATCACTAATTATAATATTCACTTTTACCACTTTTTTTTTTTCAATAGGCAATGCCATGGGGTCCTTTATCTGGTGTAAAAATGGCTACACTACACAGCAGCATATGTCAAAAGACTAACTCGCATGGTCCAATTTTGTGGATAAGACCTGGTGAACAGCTGATTCCTACTGCAGAAATGGGAAAATCTCCCACTAAAAGGAAAAGGTACATAATTCTAATTTCTGACTTTTAAATTATATATATTATTATGAACAATAAAGTAAGCAAAATCAATAAATTGCTTAGTATGCGAGTAGTTAGATTCTTTAATTATACGTCTTCAGTTTTTTAGATATAAGAGGCATCTTAAGTGGGATCCGAATCATACTCAATAATAATAATTGATTTACTTTAAAACAAACAAAATCATCATACATGATATAAATGATTAACTGAAGAAGTGACAGTGGTACCTGGGTTAGGGTCCCTCTACCACTTATATGTATCATAGAAATGCTCATGCATGCTTCGGATTTCAGGTGCATATTTGTGCACCCTACCCCCAGTTATGGGTTAGCAAGGGACAGATACGATCTATTATATAGTATTATAAACCATAACTATAATATATATATATTATATATACTATAGTGATTAATTATATATATATTATATATATTATTATATAATATTATATATATTATATATAATATATTGATTAGATATATATAATTATAATTAATATATATACTATATATATCTTCTTTCTTTCTTATTTCACACTACCTCTTTGCCCTCAAGATAGGTATAGCTTAAGTGCTGTACAGCATCTCGGAAAAGAAAAAGCTAGTAGATGAAACATGTGAACCAAATACGTCTTAAAGAAAGCCCAGCCTTAACGCCCCTCTATGTACCATTAATTTGTAGAGAGCTCGTCACGACAAGAAAAATTCCACCCTATGAAGCATTAGGGTACCGCGACGGACCCTCTACTAATTGGATTAAATTCTCAATATAATATATTATAATCATATTTAATATATCTAATGTATATATATAAGTATTATTATATATATATATAATATAATATATTATATAATATATTATTAATATATATATATTAGATATTATATATTATATTACAGATTATATAATTAATATATATATATCAACATATATATTAATACTTATATATAATATAATATTTATAATAATAATATATTTATATATATTATATATATATATATATATTTTATAATATATAATATATAATTATCTTTATCTGTTCTGCTTTCTTTTATCCCTTCCTCTTTTTGACCCAAGACTGAGAGAGCACGGTGGTCGGGTGGAGTGTTGGTATAGGTACGGTGTCATGGATTGTGGAAAATAAGAAATAGCAGTAGTAGAGAATTATGACAAAAAGTCGAAAGCGAAAGCCAGCCTTTACTGCCCCCTTCATGTACGCTTATTAATATAGTGAGAACTCGTCACAGACAGAAAAATCCACCCTAGAGCTTCATTGTGGACCGCGAACATGCGGGACCCTCCACTATCGGTAAATACGTCAAGGAAGGGTTCATCCTCTGGCCCAGGTGTGCCACAAACATGCCCCCATACAAAACCCCGCCATTCACTGCCGTATTATGCACCTTTTATTCTTGCACCTTGCCAAAACTCATAGACTTTCTCTCCTTCAGACATTTTCGTTACCGACTCAATTCCACGCTTCTCTTACGGTCAAATCCTCAAGAGTCAACTCTGTGCACGTTCCCAACTAGCACTCGCACCTAATAACAGTAAGTGGCCGCTAACCAATCCGTGATCTATTCCTTCATTCTGACTCTTTGTTCTCTACTCATGATCTATTTCTTCTCTCTGACATTCATTCTACTCAATATTACCCCTTTCTTTCACATCCCACACAACTCTTCAAATATTCATTCCTCATTTTATCATTTCTTCTCACACCTTTAGCACTTCCCATCACCTAAAGTATATTTTACATCTTCGAACACATTTGACTTAGATCCACTTATATTCTTTATAATTCTCCTCATAGACCATAAGTAATCACTAACGTGATCAATGAACACAGCAGATAACACATTACTTTCCTTCATGTAAAGGGATTAGCGCACTCACGATCTTTAGTCCCGTTTACATTTGTCTACCAAATGATTTAATCTGCACAAAATGATATATTTCGCATAGCCATTACAGCTTATCCCGTTACATAACACTGCACATCTATCCCGTTCCTTCTCATCCAACAGATACCCTAAAAATTTTTAAAACTCAGACACTTGTTCCGGGTGCATCACGCCAATAACATAACTTCAATCGTGGAGGGCACTTTTCCTCACTCACAACCAATAACTCTTTACTCTTATCTACGTTTTATTATTATTAAAACCCCTCCTTTACATACCCTGCCAAAACTTCATCTACAAATTCACTGTCTCAATAACTCTCTTCAGTATATAGCCTCAACAAAACCAAATCATCCGAGTACAATAAGTAGGTATAGCGTGCACCCCTCCATCATCTCCATTCTCCAGTCATTTCTAACGACACCTCTGCTATTTCCCTACCTTCACACTGCTTATTTGTCTCACTCCCACCCCTTTTTCTGTGTTCTCCATATATACTCCGTATCATCCGTAGTTATACATAATTGAATAATACAGAGGTGAGACATGAACTACAAACCCAGTTTTATCACTCTCGACTATTAATCCTTAAATCCAGATGAATCACCCATTGACACCATTATTTATTTTTACATAAACCTTCACATCTCATATATTTAATTTGATTTCCTCATTCAGATAAACCACCACCGTAACCATAGTATATCACTCAACACCTGCCTTAACGCATTTATCCTCCTATTAACTATAATTTCATACGTGATACCTGTTGCATAATTACCATAAAACCTAGATACTAATTTTATTACTTTCGTTTACTCCCTCCATTTAACTTATTTAGTTTCTAAATTGTAAAGATTTGATTCCACATACAATTCCCTTTCACACTCTACTATAACGCACCTTAGGGTTACCTTCCCTCAAATCAGGTTCCTTACTAGTCATCTCGGAGCACACTCGTATCTTCGACACCAAAAATACCAGGAAATAAACACTACTAACAAACACTCAAATAAACACTCTCTATACACATTTATATTTAATACTCTTCCACACATTTTTACTCCCTTCATCTTTCTTATGAAGTTGATGGTTACTATTTACCGCTTCTACCTCTCAACATCCCTCTTGGAAACTTTTACTACTCTATAAACCGCTGTTATTACACAAACATTTACCAAATCCAATTCAATCACCACTAGCTCTCGCGTTCTTTAATCAACTCTTTCCCAGTAATTTCATATGATATAACCCTCGCACATGCAGAGAATATAAACTCATACATATCTTCTATAACTTCGATATATTTCACTCTAACCCATTACCTCCTCCTTTACGTGAATAACCTCATCCCCTTCAAAAATAATTACATTATTCCTATACTTTTGCTCAACCATCAAACCACAACACATATCACTCACCCAATCACTCTTCCTACTGTTCAATATTGTGCCAGATTATTCGAAAGTGTTCTTCTTCCACACCAACCTACACCTCACATCTAACATTCACTCAGTTACATAAATAGACCCATCTCCTAATTAATATTTCTAAGCAGATTTCTTCCACTATTTTCTACTTAACCTTTATAATTTCGCGCTTCCTTCTCAGAGAAGAGTACTTACCCTTATTCTTTGTAAGGTCGCTCTATTATTAATCCTTTCACTTATCCAAATAATACTGTTCCACTTTACTCGCTATGTTTGCTCCTACGTATTACACCTTTTAGTATTTTTATTCGCCTTATATAATCCAAGCTATACTTTTACTTACTAGACTTCATCATTTGCTTTGTAAGATAAGCATTTCAACTTAACGCTTCTTTTTTACCTTTTTAAATTTTTATCACCTCTTCATTTCCACCATTCACTGTCATACAATTATGACTTCCTAATTTAGCTAATATTCTCCATATACTTACCTATGCTAACTTCTAATACAATTGCTTCACCTTCATTTGACCCCAGATTTTATATTTCAACTTAATCATACTGTATCATATCTACCGTTTTACAGCGAGGCGCCTCTTAGCTATACTTTACCAATTATTTGGTGTCTTGAGTTTAGTGTTTAACTCTCACTCTTAAATTTATGCCTTACTAACTCTTTCATATCACCATTCGCCTCCATTCATTCGAATGGTGCCCTCCAACCCAACGTACTTATATAATTAT